>JACJUY010001088.1:50166-110436 GCA_014220935.1 Platorchestia sp. MABIK | reverse complement strand
TGTTTGACCTTTGGAAACATTAAGAAGCTTATTGTCACAGCTTGTAACAGTGAATTGACTGACGAATAACAATGTGTTGTAAAAGTTTTTGGTTGTAACTATTGACAATGTTTCGCTATTTTTACTGTTGTTGAAGTTGAAGTTTTGTTACACGTTACTATAAAGTTAATTCCATGTTATAAAATAATATTTTTATTTCATATGTAGAATGAAATTCAATTATTAAAAATGTGTTCTCGTGAACATTGCAGTAAATACAATAACTTTAATTCGTTTAATTTTTTTCATTTCACACTTTAAAACACATTTTTACCATAGTGCAGGACCGGCTGATTATCAGGGAAAGCATGAATTGTTCAATTCCAAAATGCCTGCATTGGATGTCTCAAATGCCTACGAAACTGCCATAAAGGCCCATGGATAAAGCCATAAATGACTACGTAACTGCCATAAATGCTAACGAACACGTCCATAAATGCCCATGAATACTGCTATAAATGCCTATATTAAGTGCCATAAGTGCCTATGTTTTAGTGCCATAAATGCTTTTTCATAAATGCCTAAACGTCAGGGCTCTACAGATAAGGCATCAAAGAGAGGAGTTTCCAACTGCATAAAATAGGAAAAAATGTTGAAGTTGGTTAGATCTTGTTTTAACATATGTGTTGACATTACAAATTCTATTCTGAGTCACCTCAGGTGTATTTTTAGAGATCATGTGTGGTATATATCTGAATCAAACTTTTAATAGACACTAGCAATATCTTTGGGGAATAATTAAATCTTAAATTTTCTCACACCCACTTCAACTTATTTGTTCTGATAGTTACTTTCTGATGTGCCTTTGCTAACATGCCACTACCTATCCACAATGTCTTTGCAGAAGCTCAAATTATGTTCTGGATTGCTTGTGCAATAGAAGCATTAGAGGAATGTCATGAGCATTATTAATTCAGAAGATTGTTCTCAATCTAATGACAAATTTGAATTATTTTGTCATAATTTTCAACTTTACCAAATCATTCCAGTTCATCATGTGTTAAAGTAGTAATAAATTCACTCAACATATTTTATGAAACAATGTCAATTGTTAAAAAATTCTCTAATTCTGTAGTCTATAAAAAGCGACGCTTCGATATACGTTCAGGCTAAAATTGTTCAGAAAAAAATTTTCAGTCATATTGATAAAATGCAAATCTAGTACCCAAAGCTACATCAGACAAAGTTATAATGTTGGCAATGAAAGCACAAGAAAATGACTAGAAACTAAATTTGTACCACAGCAATATGTACGACTGGAGTAAGATTAGGTAACAGTATTAATATATTTTTAGTATTACACCTCGCGCAATACTGTTACCTACACATTTTTATTTTACTTCTAAAAAGCTCAAGTTCAATTTAAAAAAACTCAAGTTAATTCAAAACAGATCAAGTTTAATTTTAAAATTGTCAAGTACATTTTAAAACTGATCAAGTTAAATTTAGAATATCTTATGTTTCTAAAATTGTTTACCTATAACTATGTACTTGGCCTTTTATAATTGAACTTGACCTTTTTTATGTCAAAGTTGAGTGCTTTAAATTGAACTTGAGCTTTTTTATATTGATCTTGATGTTTTTTTAAATTGAACTTGATATTTTTTAAATTAACTTGAGCATTTTTCCTTCAAACTTGAGCATTTTTAAATTAAACTTGAGCCTTTTTGAATTAAACTAGACCTTTGATAAATTGAATTTGACCTTTTTAAATTCAAACCTAATCTTTTTCACAACGAACTTGAGCTTGTTCAGATTGAACTTGAGGTTTATAAATTGAACCTGAGTATTTTAAAATCAAAATTGAGCTTTTTAAATTGAAATTGAGCTTCTTTAAATTAAACTTGAGGTTTTCAAATTGAACTTGAGGTTTTTAAATTGAACTTGAGGTTTTTTAAATTGAACTTGAGGTTTTTTAAATTGAACTTGAAGTTTTTTAAATTGAGCTGGAGGTTTTCAAAATTGAACTTGAGGTTTTTTAAATTGAACTTGAGGTTTTTTGAATTGAACTTGAGGTTTTTAAAATTGATCTTGAGGTTTTTTAAATTGAACTTGAGGTTTTTTAAAATGAAGTTGACCATTTAAAATGAAGTTGACCTTTGGAAATGAATTTCACCTCTGAAAATGAAGTTGACCTTTGAAAATGAAGTTGACCTTTTAAAATGAAGTTGACCTTTTGAAATGAAGTTGACCTTTTAAAATAAATTTGACCTTTTAAAATGAAGATGACCTTTTATAACGAAGTTGACCTTTTAAAATGAAGTTGACTTTTTAAAATGAAGTTGAACTTTTAAAATGAATTTGACCTTTTAAAATGAAGTTGACCTTTTAAATGAAGTTGACCTTTTAAAATGAAGTTGACCTTTAAATATGAAGTTGGCCTTTTAAAATTAAATGTGACCTTGTTTATATTAAACCTGAGCTTTTTTAGATAAAAATTGAGTTTTTTAAATTAAATGTAAAAAGATATAGTCATACAAGTACTTATTGCTGTGGTACAAATTTTGCTTCTAATCATTTTCTAGTGCTGTTATTTTCAAAATTATCACTGTCTGATGTAGCTTCGAGTGTAAGATTTGCATTTTATCTATGTAACTGGAAATTTTGTATATATATTTTCAGCCTGAGGATGATGTTTGTACATCAAACTATTGCTTTCTATAGACTGCAGAGTTAATGAATTTTTTAACTATTGACAGTGGATCAATAAAAATATGTTCAGTAAATTTTTTTACTACTGTTCTTAACGTGATGTTCTGGAAAGACTTTGTAACGTTGAAAAGTTGGAAAAGAAATAATCTAGTATTTCACACTTGCCCTGATGTACTTGGTACTGTCTCCAAACCTTGTGTTAATGATTGATTAATTTCAGAATCATCGAATAATGCAAATGAATGGAACAGCTCTTAGATCCCTTTAATTCTTAGTCACTTCCTGATAAACGCTTAGACTTGTTCAGTAAATCTATTTCATTTGACAGTCAAAATTCAATATGTGATACTCCTATTGAAAACAGCCTTGAGTCAATCAATAAACCTTTGGAAATTCAGTGAGTGAAATCCATCCAGATTTGCTTGAGTCTGAAGCTAGAGACAAAAGTTCTTTTCATGCAATTCCTCTAATGAAGCCTTTGCTGATGCCTCAAGTAAACTAAGACCTGTCATGATGAAATTTGAAGTATTTAACTTTAATGATTTAGTCCTAATGCCTTATGTTGCTTTTGGGACATTTCTTTCATTCCCATAACAGGGTGTCTACTAGGTAGTAAAGTAGTAAAAAGTAGAAAAATTTGAAAAGCAGCAAAAAAGAAATTAAGGAGTAGTGAAATTTACCTCGGGGGTCTACTTTACCTGTCCGGGTTGGGAAAAATTGTGAAGTTGGATAAATCACTGACCATTGAAAGTAAAATAAATATATATTTACAGTTTAAAGAATTTCAGAAATGATTTTCTCCCAGAATCAGATATTTGCTGCAGTTTTAGGGAAATGTTCCTGTTAGGGGATTGGACAATTCCCCGGTGTCTACTAGTTTCCAGCCAGTTTATTTTTTGCATATGATGAGCTGTTACTCTCATTGTTGAAATATGTTAAGACAGGGTCTTTGGCAAACATTTGTTGGGGTCCGTTTGGGAGTGCGTACATAAAAAATTTGGATCATTTTTGCAATTATGCGTTGGATGCTTCATTTAGAAATCAGTTTTTAATTTTGTATTCTATGTATTAGTCACCTTGAAATTGTTTTGAACACCTGTTTTTGCGTGTATTATTGACTCAAACTGCTCGTTATAGGATGACTTCTTCATCCTGGACATTTGGACAACATTCATAATGTAAAAATTAGGAAGTCAATTTTTTGCTGTTGAAGGTGGTAAAAAGAATTAAACTTTGAAAATGAAACATCAGGAGACACCCTGCAAAATATTTATGTTTGAATTGTTTGATGCTTCTGAGGAAATATAAAATTTCAAAATGAATTTCCTTCTAATGAGGAACATATAACACTGTACATTTATAACCAGAAATTACTTTCCAGGAATATTGTGTGTGGAATAAATTTGGAAATTCTAATTTTGTTTATAAGTTAGTATAGACATATAAACTCATTACAGAAATGACATCAAAGGAACCTTTTTCCAACTGCATTCAGTAGGCAACAATGATAAAGTTATTGAAATATACTATGAAATTATAAATTTGGTCAGTGATTGCACACATAGAACTTTTCATTACCAGAGTGAACAACACATATTGTGCTGTGATGGCTCTCCTTGCAGTACCTACCCTCAGAGGCTAGGAATTATTGCACAAAGGCTGGACTGACTGGCCTATCCACCATTTATTTAGAATTTAACACTCCATGAAAACACTTCAGTTCTTTTCGTTCATCAACCAATCTCTTTCCCCTCAGGAGGATACAACTATTGTATCTATGAGAATTAGCACCCCCATGGGGAAAATGTGTGAGGGCCCGAGCTGAGAGTTACGAAGGCCTTTTTTTGTTGGAATACATAGAATATTTTTGTTATGTTAGGGACCACCAGTTATTGGTTCACTGCTGTCCTGTTTTTCTGCACCTAATACTGTCTTCTTCAACTTTTATCTTGTTTCCAGAACTTCTTTCTCAACTTACTGTTTCAATGTCTCTTCTACATAATTCCGAGTTCTCTTATTTCCAAACTAAAAGGTGCCTCCCTTCTTCCTCTCATTGAAACGCTCTTTTTAGCGGTTGAGGAGGCTTAAACTAACATGTTATCTAACCAATAACTTAAATAGCATTCCGTAATGGTAATATCCCTCCGGGGAATACGACTATTGTATCTATGGGAATTAGCTCTCCCAGGGGGAAAATAAGAGGGTCCGAGCTAAGAACCAGTTAGGTCCTCTTTTTTTAACTATAATGCTTTTGTGATGCTAAAGACATTCTTTTTTCGGTTCACTGCTGTCCTGTTTTCAGCACCTACTACTTTCTTTTTGAACTTCAATCTTTTTTCATAAACTCCTTTATCAACTTATTGTTTCTATGTCCCTTCTGCATAGATTCCTCGTTTCCTCAACTCCATATTCAATGGTGCCTCACTCCTTCCTCTCTTTGGATCGCATTTATTTTGCTGCGGATAGTAAGGCTTAAACTAACTGATAATTATCTTTCGTTATAGAATGCAAATATAGGAATGTATTGATGCAAATTTTTTGTAACAAATACTGTCAGATCGGTTGCAACGTTTGAAAACGTATTAGCATTGCAGTGGGGAGAATCGAAAATTTAATTCTGTAATGAATAATCTGTTTTTTCGTTCAAGAATTGATTATTCCTCAATGTATTTGAGCATCGCATGGACGTCTGTCCTCAATGTTACGTTTAATATCAGTTTTTTTTAACCGCACGACATCATTGATTCAAATTCAACAAGCCAAATAGGTCCAAAGTTTCCCATAGAAATAAATTCTCAATAACTTCAATGCGCAGCTGTTCAGTAGGGTACCAATATCCAGTGTTGTATTCAGAGTTAGGTTAATCGACTGATTGCAGCCAAAGCCAGATGGGCCAAATGTTGCGATCACAAGTAGAGCTTGCCTGGCTTGCTCCGAACCCAGTGGTAGTTGGAACACAGTCATTCGGCAAATGGTTATTTATGTTATTTTGTTTTCATTTGCACAGTTGATATTTACTGATGTATTCCAATTTCTAAGATGCTTTAACTGCAGTCGGGTATGATGAAGATAAGAAACTATAGGCCTCAACCATCCAAGAGGTCCTGCGCTGTTGCAGTGATTGGAGTGGCTCAGAGAGGATGGATTGAATCAGAAAAGTCGCCGGTGGAAACCAGTACACTTCCTCAAAGTCTACTTGCTTCTTCATCGCTTACTTTGACCGCCTCTCAGTCGCCTTATTTGCTAGATCCATCGACATCAGGTTATGATACTCCTCCCTTCAGCAAGGTTTAGACGGAGGGTGCTTTCCCCCTGGGCAGCGCCCTTTCTCCCTCCCCGCCTCTTCAAAAACCCCTAAACCCTCTATCTAATGCCTCCCACCCCTTCCCCATGCGTGTCGTCGCTGTCACCCTTCATGCTAGAAAAACTCAGGAGCGACTGACTCAGCAGTCTTTAAAGTAGGGTGTATCTCTCAGTGGCTTTGCTGTCCTATCCTCATGAATAATCCCAACCTAAAAAGTTTCCGCTGATCTAGAAAAGGAGCGAGGGCTAAAGTTTTAACATTGATAGATTTATTGAAAGCTCGGCGTCAGTGTAATTGTATTTATTGTGCAAGTTAATATAATTTCTTTATGAAGTACTATCTCTTCTAGGTTGCCGATTTTGAAATGATCTGTTGCTGAAATAATTTTCCATTTATTTCAAAAGTACCTGTTCACAATCACTACGCATATTTTTCGTTGTCATGCTATTATTAACACTGGGTGACTCGTGATAGGACTTGGATATAATTTGTATACCTTATTTCTGTAATTCTTGAATTCTTCACGAATACGATGCTGTTCTTGTGCCGGCCTCCGTGGAATATTTTACAGGTTAAAACACGAGGCATCGGCATCACGAAAATTTTTGTGGCTTTAATGTCAAAAAACGGATGCCAAAATAATATTTTGATTTACGAATTAAAAAGTTCATTTGAAACTAGTCGTTACTGATCGCACTAACTTGATGTCGGATCTGTCCATCTATTTTCGGTACCAAAAATGACCCAATGTATGTAAAATATTACCTTCGGATTTCATTTTTGTTTTATTGAACATGAAGTCACGGCATTACGAAAATTTCTGTGGCTGGAATGTCAAAAACGGATGTGGAAATGAATCTTTCATCTACGAATTAAAGAGTTCATTTGAATCTAGTCATTCCCTCAGGGAGATACAATTATTGTATCTAAGGGAATTAGCTCTCCCAGGGAGAGGTGTGAGGGCCCGAGCTGAGAGTTACGTGGGCCTTATTTTTCTTGAAATAAAATGTTTTTTTCTATGTTAAGGACGACCTTTTTCGGTTCACTGCCGTCCTAGTTTTCAGCACCTACTTTTCTTCTTCAACTTTTATCTTGTTTCATGAACTTCTGTCTCTTACTGTTTCTATGCATCTTCTACAAAGATTCTGCACTCTCTAATATCCATACTAAATGGTGCCTTCCTCCACTTTTCGATACGCTTTATTTTGAAGCGGTTAGGGAAGCTTAAACTAAACTATTGTCTAATCTAATTTTGAAACTAGTCGTTACTGATCGTACTAACTTGATGCCGGATCTGTTCATCTATTTTTGGTTTTAAAAAGGACCCAATGCATGAAGAATTGTTCCTTCGGATTTCATTTTTGTTTTATTGAATATAAAGTATCGTCATTGCGAAAATTTCTGTTGCTGAAATATCGAAAAACGGATGCCAAAATAATATTTTCCTCTACGAATTAATGAGTTCATTTAAAACTAGTACTTACTGATCGTACTACTTGAATTTGGCATCTGTTCATCTATCTTTGGTACCAAAAAGAACCCAATGTATGTTTAATTTTTTTTGCGGATTTTATTTTCATCTAATCGAATAGGAGGTATCGGCATTTCGAAAATTTCTGTGCCTAAAAGCACCAGTTTTATGAGAAAGTTCCATTTGAAAAATTTGAGTTTTTTCTTGTGATTTTAATGTGATGTAAATTAAGTGTTCTATGGAGGGTACCAACGTCGGAGCCGCATGGAAGCGGGAGGAGGAGGGTAACTTCTTCTGAAGAGGTATAGCTGTGGAGGATAACCCCGCCCTCTGCTACTTGCGACTAGATAGCATTATTGCGGCCATGTCGTCTCCTCACCCGAGTTGAAGGACTAAGATGTTTAGTGGTAGAGAGGGTTGGTCATTGTAGATATTTGATGTCTAAGAATGAAGGTGGGCCAATTTAATTTAAAATTGGTGAAATTTTGTTAGTAATCGGTTGCTTGATGAGTCCTTTTGTGGTGGTAGTTTATTTTAAATGAAAGTTATATACGTAGTGTTTGCAGTAATGAATCTTACAAACAACCTGTGATGGAATTCATTGCATGCCGAAGATTTTTTGTAAGAACTTATTTCAATAGTCAAATGTCGGCTGTTGATATTGAAGTAAATATTTCTATTGAACATCTGTAATGTTTTAACCTATTTATAAATCACTGGCGATTTGAAATGACTCTATATGGTACTGTGAGACTTATCGTAATAGTCTCGTGTTCTACGATGAAGATGACAATTTCAGCCCTCTTACTGAAGCATTCATCTGCATCGCAGCTATTTTTTCTAATAATGCATTGTTACTTGTTACAATAGGCCTTACCCTGTAATACTAATCTGATCAATTACCGGAATTTGTAAGAAACTTGATGATATATACACAGTATTAAACAAATTTGTTAAATTAAAAAAAGGAATTTCGCTAATTTTTGTGAAGTCTTCAAATTCACGGTAATTGGACAGATGCGTTTCACGAAATGTGGCTAATTGTTTTAATTTTTGGGTAAAATCGTTGCACTGCTTATGAATCTCAGGGAATATGGTGGTTAGAGTAGCCATTTTTAACGTTAAATAACCGGTAATTATCGTGAGTTTCGAACAAAGACCGTCCATAATAACCGTTTAACTACCGGTAATTAACTGGTTAATATCGTCGGTCTTCGTCCAAAATTTACGGTCAAAACAGGTAATTTAACGTTAATCGGATGATAATATGAGACATTCGCGACACTAATTCCGACGATATATCGTCGGCTTATGGGAAGAAAAAGATGATAATTACCGGTAAATTCAGATGAAAATTGTCGTCGGTCAGACGATAAATTTCTGACTGGGTACCATTTTCTCTACCTAGAGTGCCAAATACTCAGCTTTCGGCCAGGGCTATCATCAAGATATTTTTATGACGATTCTCTTTCGCCAACTGAAAAAGTGCAGTTCTCCGTTGAAGAAAGCTCGATCTTTGCACGGTTTGATTAAAGATAATTTTCTTTGGATTAATTCTTGGAAATCAAATCCCATTTCATTTGACGCATTCCTCCTACGTTGCCTCTTCTGATTAAAATCATGCATTGAAGTCACCACAGAGCTATTTCGAACGTTTTGGGTTGAACTTGGAAATACGTTGACATGAATTTTCCTGTATAACTGGCACTAAACCGAAAACAAAACGTTCCATTTGGAACTCTGTTGAAAATTAGTAAATTTTCTAGTGAACAACGCCAATTGTTTTATTTATTGAACTATGTATATACTTAGATTTAGATATTGTGAGCATCCATGATGATTATAGCGGATGTGAGCAACGAAGGTCATGTAATGCCAGCCCCCATTTTACAATGTGGAGGAATTAACCACTGTATAAGTTCAGATAATTGAAAATAGGTATTAAGGACTGAATTGAAGAATTACTGAATTTAATGCGTACTAATTTGAGGAAGGCTTAGTATTTTGTCACAAGGCGGTCGTTGCTGAGAAATGCTTGCCAGAAAATTTTATGATCATGTAACACCCAGCAAGTGGCCTTCAAAATGATTAAATTTCAAACTCCATGGACTGCTACATACTTGTACACATAAGTAGAGCGTTGTTGACTCGGAGACTCTGCACTCTCCTAAAAACAACAGAACTTCACTGAAGGCCGCCTTTGTGTATGTGATATTCGAAATTGTTTAGTTTTGAATAATGACAGCGGTTCCGGTTCAGACTTGACGGCAGTCAACAAAATTGAAGGTGGTTTAGTGGATTAAAATTCTTTCAAGTCGTTAACGTAATTTTTTTTCATTAATTGTTGTTCATCGAAATAGTTACTGTTAACAAAGATATTATAATAAAATTATCTTCAGTGAAGATAATGTTGTAATTTGAATGTTTGCTATGCAGTAAAACAATGTAAAGTTATATGTTAGACACTATAAGACTTTGAACAACTTCAAAGGATATTGAAAAATTCGTATTTTTCATTTTCAGTACATAAGTTGACTTCTATCTTCGCATGCATGTCTATTTACTGAAGGGGTTACAATGATTTGAGGGATAATTGCTGAAGCAGTGACAGTGAAGTTTTGAATACGCAGGGTACTAGTGAATCGCTATGAAGAGACTTTTTGAATGATAACTTACGTTCGAAAGGTGCGACAACTCTGAGAAAGTAATGAATCTAAAGTGGTCACTGTCAAAGATCTTTTGAACGTTTCCTCCAACGATGCAGTTTCATAATAATATCAACGAAACTATTCCCGAATATCCCTCACATCCGATGTTTCATATGGTGTTATTGCAGTTCATTTTATCCATTATTATAATTTCGGTTTGTAGTGATGAGCATCTACGCGAGGAACATGAGTTCGTACGAACTTTTCGGTCTTGCATTGGATCATGTTAGCTCGGTGGTGCAGTAGGAGTGAATGTTCCGAATTTCGTCGGGTATAAATAAATTTTGTGCATACATGTGAACACAACTTTTTGTGTAAAAAATTATCCCACATAATTAGCCACATAGGCTAGAATGAAATTCATCAACTCTACTGAGTGAGGGTGTGTGGCGTTTCACGTGAGTTTTGCAGCAGCCTTGACAGCAGGTTTAAATAACTGGAAACCATATGTTTGCTTTCGATGGTGAAGAATGCATCATCAGTCCGTCAGCTTCGTCTAGAATCTCTTTGAAATTCTGTTCGAGAAATCCGGCAGCAGTCTGGCTTTCACGTCCCTTCTGGACCAGAGACCGCGATTTGTGCAGGACATTGCAGGCGACCACCCAGTGCTGCTCTCACGTCCTTTCGAAACTTCCTAAGTTTCTTTCTTCCTCTGAGAAAGAAGGAAGAAATGAAACTGAGAACTCATAACTTTGGTCAACTGGATTTATATTGTTAGTATTGTACTGCTTCAAAATTCTGCTTGAGAAAAAGCATTCGAAGTTTTTTCATTATTTCCATTCCACAGGTAATAATTGGTTAAAAGACAAAATAAAGGAAGAGGTTTTCCATGCAATGCTCATGAATTTCCGTAAGTAGATATTCGAACACTCCGGAAACGTAATCAAATTCTCATGGAACATGTTTAATGCAAATGTTATACGTTATTCACTCCAACGATGATTTCGAGTGATATTCTCCTTAAAAATGTTTGGAATACAGTTGTGCAGAAGGTAATAGGAAATCCCGGAATTTGCTGAATAAAGAGCTCAAACTTATTCTGTTTGCTACACCTAAATTCTAATCATAGATTGTTAGCGACATTGTTTTGTATTTAATTGAAAGAAAAACTCAATTGTTTTTTCCAACAGAAAAATCAATTGCAAATAAATGTAACATTCGTGAAAACGTAAGTTTCAACACATTACCATATAAGCATTTAATATTTCATTGTATTCCCTGTGCTGATAGTAAGTGCTCTCTGGCGTACAAATAAATTGTTTGACTGCAAGTCACTCGCAACATTCCGGCTGTATTTTATTCTACTCTTCTACGCGGATTTTAAAGTTCAGTAACATTTGAAAATGTAATTGTTCTGAATCATTCCTGCTTGTTTTCACCTAAATTTTCCTTGCGATTTTTTATGAGCAAAACTATAGTAATCATCTCTTCACCTGAAATAATATTTCATGAAAAAAAGGTAAATTTTGCTTGATAACCAACCCCAATAAAAATTTAAGGGCAAACACTAAAGAAGTCCACATTGTTAAAATTGTATGTGGTCAATACTAAAAAGAACGTTTTGGGCCTTGCAACTAAACAAAATAGTAAATTGGAAACATCGGTTTACCTTAAAGCAAATTTTCCTGGTTGTGATTCAATTTGTTCAGTTTGTTTTTGAGTTTAAATTTAATGGCTTTAGAACGTGAATTGTTGTCATTGATTTCGTCCTTCCTCCCTTATGTGTCTTTTAAATTCCTGCTAGTCAACACTTTCACCATTAATTCATTTTTCTGGTATAAAGAGAAAATTCCTTCGCGTCTCCGTTCTGGCCTTGTTCATGAATACTGTAGTTGTGCACAGTGTGCATCTAAATATGTCGACTCTACAACCCGTACATTACGTGTTTAACAGGCGGAACACTTCGGAATAATTTATAGAACTGGGGCTCGGCTTTGTCACCCTCCATACTCTGCCTTAGGATCTCATCCACAGGAGCAGTGTGATGTTAGAATTTCCGATTCTGATTTCTGAATTTTAGGGTCTACTCGTAATGTAACGAAACTTACAATTATTGAATCTCTTTATATACAAAAAACAAACCCAATCAAATTGATACGCAAATTGCGCATCCCTTGGTTTTGATTGGGCAGCTGTAGCTTCAGGGAACGCTCTATTATTTACTTTTAAACTTCGTTCTATTATGCATTTCATTCATTTTCGTGTTTACCTGGGTTCAGCTAATAAGTTTTGATTGTCTCTTCGTAATTATCGTTGTCTGAACATTTCTAGTTTTTAGTATTGACAACATACCCTTTTACCAATATAGACATTTTTAATTTTTGCCCTAAACTTTTTATTGAAATAATGTTATGTTGTATTCGCTGAATAATCTAAAATAACTCAAGCATTGATGCTTCTAAGCTTGAGAATAAAAAGCAAGTGGAAAATCGCTACACGTAAAGTCATTTTCGTTAAAAATGATCAAATAAAACTGAAGGTTTCGGAGTTCGGACGAACTGTCCATCTTCAGCAAAAAAATCTCTGGAAAACGAAATCAAAAGTGGAAGAATTAATACACTAAAGAAATATCTGTAAAAATAAAATCTTTGAAACAACACGAACAACGGTAAAATAATATAAGAGGAACAACTGAGTAACCGAATAAGGTGTTGGCAACATGAAGCGGGAGAGTGCTTTGGGTGTCATTCAGTGTAGGTTTCTTTTTGTAAATGTGCAAAGATTCGAAAAGGCGCAGATCTGTTCCTTACGAGGTTCCGGCTAAGATTTTGAATTCATTTAGGGAGACCGGACCATTGCACTCTTGTGCATTAGACCTAACAGAGGACAGTGGGGGGGGGGGGGACCCAAGAGGAAGACCAGTTCAGCAACTACAACCAGCATGGTCGGAAACTCTAGTCATCAGGGTACGGCAGGTAGAACCAACGTACCGCGATTCACAACGTGAACAACTGTATTGGCACACCAGCGACGAGCACAGTGAGGGTGGCAGTTTGTCTTTGAAACGAAATAAAGGACTATGAGTAAAATAATTCACGAGGATCATTTGAACTTTGAGCCAAAGGAAAAACTTGTTAAGAAGAGATTTAACATCCTCGCTTAGTTTCAATGACTGATCTACAAAATACGGCAGCTTCACAAAGAAAGCTTGTTGTGCGCAAGATTGGACAGATTGGGAGTTCTCATAAATTTTTCACAAATTTTATTAATATTCCTGTCAACAACAAAAGATGGAAATCCGTTTTTGGCAAAATATCGTCGCAAAAAATCTAATTTTTTGTGTAAGTAGTGAAAGTTTGAACACGTACGAATGCCGCAAACCTTAAAATTGTATGAACAAAAGCTAAGAAAGCTATTCCCGAGTACAGAAAAAGTTTTCTTTCGGAAAACAGAGCACTGAAAAGTATTGCCAACTCTCTATATGCAAGCATCAAGAAACGGCAACCTCTCATTGTCTTCGTCTACCCTAGTAAATCTAATATGGCCATGACGAAAATTCAAATATTGAAGGAAGAGGTCAGCATGAGCTTTATCTCTGAACAAAACAAAGGTGTCATCAACAAACGACTTGTAAAATACAGGCCTCAAAACAGGAGGACATTCTTTTAACCAGTTGGGTTCATGGTAGCACAGAAATATATTAGCAATCGTTGGGCCTAAAGGTAAACCCATGCCCAACCCATCAACTTGCTTGTAATATTTACTATTGAAAATGAAAAAGAATTACAGACTGTCAATTTTAGCAACTTTACAACAATACTGTGAGAGTGCCCCTTGAA
Organism: Platorchestia sp. MABIK; assembly: GCA_014220935.1. Lineage (NCBI taxonomy): Eukaryota > Metazoa > Arthropoda > Malacostraca > Amphipoda > Talitridae > Platorchestia > Platorchestia sp. MABIK. The sequence continues at coordinate 96,483 of JACJUY010001088.1, read as the reverse complement.
AGTTTAACAATTTGCGAATAATTCAGATAATCATATTTCAACAGTTTCCACCAAAGGAATAGTGGTAAACAAATTTTCCACATTAAAGGACGCCATGAACAGCCGATCAGCATTAATAAAACTACTCAAGCTATCTATAAATGCTTTAGAGTTGTCTACAGTAAAACAATTCGTAGTAAAAGGTTTCAGAATTGGAACAAATATTGGGCAAGACATAAACTGGGAGTATTAAAGAGGCAAGAATTGGGAGAAACTGAAACTTCGTATTGGGCGAAACTTCGTACTGGGCCGGTACCTCGTTCAGAACAGATCTGCGCCTTCTCGAATCTTTGCATATTTACAAAAAGAAACCTATACCGAATGACACCCAATGTGCTTTCCCGCTTCATGTTGCCAAAACCTATTTCAGTTACTCAGTTTTTCCTCTTGTATTATTTAATCGTTGCTCGTGTTTTTTCAAAGTTTAGATTTTTATAGATACTTCTCTGGTGTATTAATTCTTCCTCATTTGGTTTCGTTTTACAAACATTTTTTTCTGAAGATGGACAGTTCGTCTGAAACTTTCAGTTTTATTTGATCATTTTTAATGAAAATGACTTTACGTGTAGCGATTTTCCCCTTGCTTTGTGTTCGTTGTGTGTTTAGGGCTTCAGTGAAAGTTCGAGCAACGTTTCAATTATACAGAATGAACAGAAGTGAGGTGTTTATCTAATACATTAAAAAAAATTTCCGAATGAAGGACACATGTACATACTTGCAATATGTAGAGAACACAAGGCGAGCAAAAATTTTGTGGAAAACCACTGACAAATTTCACTGTATGATGCTGCATCTAGGAAAATACGTTTGTTCGCAGTTCTGCCAAAATGATTGCCGCTATTTCAAGGAAATAGTTCAATTTTAGTGTCGTCTGAATTCAGGGCATTTAGTGTTAGTCAAAACGATATTCCTCCTACGATATTCCTACTTGAAAGGTGTGGCCATATTTCAATCGATTCTGAAACCACGCTCCTGAAAAAGAGTATTTGTGCAACGTGAGTGAAGACCCTCATGTCAGAGTGTCCTGAAAACTGAATGCTTACTTGCATCCAATATTATTTTACTTCATTCTTCAAATCCACACGAATTAACTCTGTGTTCACAGAAATTTTTCTCTGGTTGAAGCCTTATTCATGAAGCTCCATGATGTGGTACAGGAGGTCCTCACTAATATAGTTTTATTCTCCCGAAGTGCTTGTGTTTGCAATACATGAGGTAATGCTATGATACTTAAATGTTGTCACAGAGCACTAGCAAAAATGCCGATGTACATTGGAAACAATGCTGGAACATTCAGGAACAATCTCTGAATCATTTCAAGAATAATGTGTAGACTTACTATTCTGATATTTTCTTACTGGAAAGTTCAAGTAAAATTTATACTCTCAATTATTATATTCATTTTCACCTAATTTTTTAGCGAAAATTGTACAGTTTTGGATATTTCAGTTACCATGACACTCTTTCATGGATCTACAGGGTTTTTCAGATGAATCAGCACAAATTTAAAATCACTGCGAATTCTGATCCCTCCAGAATTTCACAACATTGATGTGTATCAGTTATGTTTAGTTATCTATCTATGTTGCCGGAAATTAACATTTAGAGTTCATACCGTAAATATAACGCAGTGGAGCTGGTGCAAACCTTCAGCTGTCAGCGAACATGTCGCGCATGTCGAAGCCTTGCCCCTATAGCAATACCCCTTCTTTTCCTAAGCAGGTGGTTAACGATGTTTGCAAGTATTTTCATAAATCTAACATAGATTACAGAGCTATCCATTCACAGATGAACTGTCAAATTCCTAAACCTCGCCGGCTCATAACAATCGATAGTCCCCAACGATTTCATTATCGACAGTGGCTAATAAGAGGCCCATCAGCATCACTACAATTGAAGGGTGGAAGCTTTAGTGGACTACTCAACACGTTTTCGAAAATCAGGGGTCTGGACTACAGGAGTAGCCTACTGGACTCTGTTGTCGTTTTCCTGGTTCACTTGCGTGGCTCATGTAACGAGTGAAGGCGACCACATACAGCAGTCCTGTTCTCTCCTCCTTCGTGGAGAGAATAGCCGTGTGGCATTCGCTCGTCATAGCAGTGGGGCTTTCGGACCTGACTCCGTGCGGGAAACGCGGGTTCGAGTTTCGGCGCTGGTGGCGATTTTCTCTGTTGGGTATAGGAGAAAAAATTCTAAGCACAATACCCCACTCTACCCAGGTGTCTGAAATGGAGACCGGTCTTTGACGGGGGGAAAGCGTCATGGCGTCCTGGTGTTAGTTATACGGCATTTGAAAAATCAATGTAAAAGGTGATATGTATCATGCTTCAAATGGAAATAATGCACCCGTAGATGCCGATGTTTTTTTTTTTTGAACGGCGGCGTGCGTTACCGAGAAGTGGACCACTGTGGTCTGCCAAAGGGGCGTGAGACAGCTGCTGTGATTGGTCCACAGATTGGTGTAGAGTTCTCTCGTCTGAATGATCACGATAGAAAATTGTTTACGATTGTTTTCTTGTGGGTAACTCTAATAAATTTCCAATTATTTAAATCGGTGACCAGATTTAATTTTGACTACTGCCTTTTAATTGTGGGAGGAAAAATACAAAAGAAATAACTGAACTAGCACTTCAATAGAAAACTTTGCAAACTGAGTTGGAAGCCAAGATTCTATTATATGTGAGCCAATACCGATTGACAGAGATAATACTAGAATGAGTTAACAGTGTATATACCTCGGTGAATTTCAAAGCTTTGAAAGAATAAAATGGATATCAAACCTTTTACAGACTTCGCTTCAGCTAAATTTCTATTTCGATTTCACTTTTCAGAAACGGTTTTTCATGAATCGCTTGGAAATGTCCATAAGGCGCGGGTTTCTTCGCTACAGCCCTGATTAAAAAGTTGCTGATTTCAAAATGTGGCTTCCCTGTTAACAAAGAGTATTTACGAGGATGAAAATTTGTTGGACAGCTCAATTTTTCCAAAATATTTACGCAACTGACGATCAGGAATTGAAAAATAACCCATGAATGTTATTGACACTGATAGTATTAAGACTTTACGCAGCTCTTCCTCACACTTCGATATGAACACTCATGAATCTCTGTATACTCGTAAACTAAAATCATTGCTCAATATTATAACATACTAGTGAATCTCTGTGTACTCGTAAACGAAAATCATCACTTTCTATATAATACACTCGTAAATCTCTGTATAATCATAAAGTAAAATCATCACTTAAGGTAATTCAGAGCTCATCCCCTGTAAAAAATTGGCCAATTATCCGCTTCCCCACTCCTTCCGGTTTCTGTTTCCCCTTTTGTAATAGTACTAGAAAATGGTTTCTGTGTTCTGGCCCGCTTTCACGTATTTTTCATTTTATTTTCGGCAAGCGTATATTCGTTCAGCTGAATTTTGAATGAAAGGTTCACTCGGTTTCAATGTTGTAGAGAACTATCTTTTGAATGAAACTTTCGTAATAAATAATTTTAAGATTTTTTGTTTGCATTGGTTTCTGTGTTGATACTTTACTTTATTTTATTCATCAAAATTATGTTGCCTAAAATGCATCTTCTACGATAAATAACAATATTTACTTCAGCTTTTATTACACTTCGCTTATGACTTAGCTGTAGACATGAAAAAAATTAAAAGCTGTGATTGATTACTGGTCCTAAATTCATTCATTCATTTGGTTAGGAAGTCATACAGTAATGAAAATACCACTATCCCGCTAAGCTCTGAGATATTGAATTGCGGTGGAGAATACTGATAAATGCATTTTTCTACTCAAAACGAGCGTGGTTTTACCACCAGAATGGGAATCCTGTATAGAACACATTTCTTGAACTACGAAATACTGGTATGTTACTCCTCTATTATCACCTCATCATTTCCTTTTAATAGCCCAGAGGCTCCCTACCATTCACCGCATCTTGAGATCACTGAAAAAACATTCATCTATTCTAATCCTAGCACGAATTTTAACCCACTACGTCCACATGTGAGAATTTTTGAGGTGAAAAAATTGTTACTGCTAAATTCGGAATAAACCGCAACTATTAATGACAAGTATATCTAATTCACGAGATCATGATCATTCAACTTCGTTTGAATCTATCAAAAATTCTTCGGGAGATTAGGAAGCCTTCGCCTGCACCTCGACGCCGAGCAAATTTAAATGCAACCGTTGGTCTTTTACATTTTTTATTTTGTATCGTTTCAGACGAGAGGTTGATATTTCAGAAATTAATTTATGATTTTGTGCTGTTATGAAAATGGGATCTATTCGAACAATTTAAAATAATTTAAACAATTTATTGATCGTATATAAGCATCAGAAGTATTGCAGTAATCACAATCATCGCAACTGATCATCTATCCTTGTGCCCTCCGAAAAGCTCGTTGAATAATTATTCTAAGGCAGCCTAACAAACTCTGATTTAACCATTAGCTAAACCTAGTAGTCGTGACCTTTTATCGCGCTTTATTAATCGAACAATAGGCTGGTACAAAATGGAATTCAAATTAACTACTTATGAAAAACATGAAAACGTTTAATAAAAACGATTGAAACTAAAAAAATCGTGGGTAATTACCATTCAAGACCTATGAAAAAATTAAAGAAATGTGAACGACGCCTGTCATTCGCTACAAAGTATTAGGTAATATTTTAGCGTATATTATCTCAATAATATAAAACGTCTATAGATGCATAATTTGTCTTTTAATCATTAATACTTAAACAAAAGCATAAATCAAGAATAATTCCGAATTCATGATTGAATTTTTCTTGAATTTCAGCAGAGATCGAGTTACCAGTTTTGGTTCCAATGAAGTGAAACTGTGTTAGGTTTTTTTTAAGGAAGAACGAAATGAATTCTATTTATAGTGTGATCGTACAGAAAGTTAATTTGTGCACGTACTAATCTATTGAGTTCTTTGTTGCCATCATTAGTAAAAATTTCGTGCATGAAATTATTTAGGGACGTCTGATAAAAATCACACAACTTTAGTACATTCATATATTCGAATGAATCATCTGTCAGAGCACTGCACCTCAATTTGCTTACCTCTATAGCGTACCAGTGATTTTTTCTTTCAATTCAGTTGATGTGCAATTTGTCATGGTACCTTTCTGAGGAGAGCTTGGAGATCGATATTACTGTGTAAGCTCCGATATAAATCTTTTACGATACATTATTTTATGAACATTCTTTTTATAAGAGAACTAGTTACAGATTGAATATAACTCAAGAGATTACAAAACTTGGATGTGACAGATTAAGAAAGTTTACACTATAATTGATAAATTTTGAAGCATGTTTTTATACAATCCGATAATTCCCACACATTATTCGTTGCATATAAATGTTTGATTTTCCAGTGGACTTGAAAAGTAAAAATACAATCTTGTAGCACATTCATTGATAACGGTTTGCAATTGCTTGCCCTTTTTTTCGTAGTCGTTAGTAGTGAAATACACTCAAGAAATATTTATGAGTTATGCTCAATAAGAGTCTTGATACGCATAATTTCAATAATTTTAAAATAAGTAAAAGCATTTGTGAACAAACTAATTTATTTTAGACGCAAGGTAAATTGCATATCACTCCAACACCACCCCATTCATCGCTATTTAGAATAATATGGAATAGATGGTAGCTAAAAAGACGAGTACTTGCTGCACTCTCGAGAAGCTTTTTAAGTTTCATGCCGTCAGGTATGTAATGTACAGCCACCGAAGTACAATAAGAATCTGAATGAACGGTCACATTCGCTTCCATGCTGATTTGCGCGCTTGCACTGTAGCCTTTTATTGCCATAAGAAACCTGTTGCTTCTTGGGCTCGCCTAATCGCGAGGTACCTCTACAACGGTAATTTTTTTGTACGAGTATACATGCTTGTGTCCTTTAGTATTTAATTTTACCTCCCATGATAGCTTGTCACAATGTTGTGTATACATGTATTGACACAAAGCAATACGTGCAATAAACTTACAAATGTATGAGGCGTATTTTGTCCAAACGAACAAATTTTGCGTCAAATTCATGCTATGCTCAGTAACATGCACCTCATGCTCACCTTTTCCTTTAATTCTATGCGTAATTCGAACGTAACTGACATCTCAGCACAAATTAAAACTTACGCGTACACGTATCAGCTTCGTTAAAAACCTGGAAATGCTGCATAGTCACTGTCAGTTCAACCGAACTCAGATAACCCTCGAATCTGCCTTGAATATTGGTGGGCGCGTGACACGCGATGAGTTGTCGTTCTGAGTTGTCCTAGGCTCCCAGTAGTAATCGAATCTCAACTGTGATTGTTTACCAAGAAAACCAGTGTGTTTAATTTGTTGACACAGATGGAACAAATCTCGATTATAGTAGGATATTGTACATGGAGAAAAAAGAATCGAAAGGCTTCACACAAAGCGATTGTATTCAATGATGTGAGACATCCACTATGGATGAACAAAGTTTTGCATTTGTGATAAGTGGCGCTCACTGTTGCAAAGCACGAGTGCCCAAGTTAAAGGTACTTATTTTTCTTTGTTGAACTGCATTTTTAAATTTACGCACTATCATCCTTTTGCTGTTCACTTTTCTCCTTTTCTTCAGTGCCAAATGTTTTCTTCTTCAACTTTTGTAGTGTTGGAACTTTCTTCCTGGCTTGCTATTCCAATGCCCTGGGTGTCCTGCGTTGGAAGACGCTCATGTTACTACGCAAGGATGTCCAGTGTGGGAACACACCCTGTGCGTAGATTCCTCATGTACGTGTCCATAATGGATGGTTCCTTCCTCTCGCTTAGCGTAAACAACTCTTATAGCAACGAAGCTATGAATGAAATCCCATAGTAATGAAAAGAATGTTATTATACACTTGAAAGTCGATACACTATTAGAAAGTTGGTATACTGTACTGTTTTGAATGTTGCTTCATTCCTGGATAAACTCAACTTCTGAATTATCACTAAATGAATACATTATTAATTATACTGTGAGCTGCCCCATCTCAATCTCCAGAATGTTCCAAAACTGTTTCGATATCGTTTTGAGTCATGTTGAAACCATGCGAGCTGTAATGAAAATTCAATGCATTGGTTATGAATTTAGAGCTACTGCAGAACAAAGGCCTAAATTTTGGTCGATTGATAAATTTGTTTTCATGTTATCAAGAGGGCAAGTACAGTTTCCTTGCGTTTTCTTATCAAGAACAACTCCGGAGTTCGAGACTAGGCTGTGTAACTATGGTGAGACTAAAAAGCGTTGGCATTTCAATAAATTTGTTTGGTGGTCTGAAAACTAATTAGAGATGACGTGTACAACTTATTGAACACAACCCCGACGCGATCTCAGCTATGAAAATAATTTCATATACCAGAAATTATTCGGGCTTAAATTTTGTGATAAATGTTTTACAAATATTGCGCGAAACTTGACATCAATATTTTCTTTTTGACATTGAAATTTTCACCAGAGGTTTTAAACTTCTGAAACTATGATGTCATGTAGCTGAGAATACCTATTGGCCTAGCTGTTCATTTTACTTTACAAGCCTTGTGAGCTGCAGACGTGTATTGACCAAGGAGGTAAGTTCAGATCTTTGTGTACTACTCAGATACATTGAGTGTAATTTCCACATGAACCATCTATCGCCTTGTGTAGTTTTAAAATTATTGCTGATTAGCATTCTATTTGATTTAATGCGAGTGGTTCACCCTATAGAATTAGGAAATATAGGTCGATATTATTATCTTGACCATACATCCCATAAGGAGGACAAATTTGACTCTACTCTCCAGTTAAAGGTAAAAAAACTTTTCCACAGTGGCGAAAGAGCTCGTATACTTCTTACGTGGGTTTACATTAAAGCGTCGCAACGGCGGACATGTTAATTTTTAGTCGTCGCAAAGGTGAACTTTTTGTTAATTTTTAGGTGTCGTATCGGCGAACTTTTTTTAATTTTCAGGTTTCGCAACCGCGAAGTTCTTTTTTATTTTTTGGAGTCACAACGGCGAACTTTGCAAATTTTTAAGCATCGCAACGGTGAACATTACGAGTTAACACAAGGAAGATCTGTACTATTATTACTTTAAAATCCATTTTAAAATCGTTTAATAGAAAAAGCTCGGCGTTCACAGTTAGTACTTCAGGTAAGGAGGTTCGACTATCAAATCGCTGGTCGACAGCGTCTGGCAGTAAGTTCAGAGGAAATCAGGGTCTTGGCGTCCCAAGCCAGACAATTACTCTAGTTCTCACAATACGTCCAATCTCACTACCAACGTCAACTGAAAAATAATGGTTGAGTTCTTGAAAAACAGTCAATATCCTAAGAGCGCAAATGAATGTTAATAATTCAATTAAAGTACTAAATGAAGTTAACACCGTCATCAAGAAAACCGCCGATGTAGTGCCGCAAAAAAAAAAAACAGGAGAAACTTAGTCAAGACGATCAGGGGATACATACTGCGAAAGATATCACACTTTGAGTGACAAATCGAAAGACTCCACCAAAATTTTTTAATATCTATACATGTATTTGTTAGAAAACATTTAATTTGGTTAATTTCTGGAGAATTCCACGAAATTCTTCACTAGATTTATTTTATTGTGTCCTTTTATTGTGGTTTGCTTCGCGTTTTTTGTAGCATACCGTAAGATTCGCTGATATCTTAGCGCACATAAAAAATTACGTATTTCAACAGCACGAGCGTGTCGCTTCAACATGTTGTGTGCCTGGGGGTTTGTATTTCACATGTGTCCGAGTTTGTGCTGATGTGTGTTGTGTTTGCAGGGAGTGGGTCAGCGATTTTTGGATAGGCCTGAGAAAGTAGATTTAGGAGAAAGTCTTGAGCCGAAGGAACGTGAAAGCCAATGATCAAACCACAAGAGGGTGATTTACTGCACACCACTTGGGCTTGAGGGTTTGAGAACGAACAACGGTCGGAGCGACAGGATGTCGACACAGCATGACGCCTAACACTCAGGCCTTAGAAAAACAAAGGGAAAAGATTTAGAGTTGAAATTCACGGAGAAAGATCTCAAGTGGTACTGAAAGAGGGCGGATTCGATTAGATTCTAGTCAGAGGGGTTATAGCCAATATACTGAGCAGGATACCCTAGGAGGGAAATTTCGAAATGTAGAACCGCCAATGAAACAGCCAATTCGACTGAGAAGGAGGGAGGAGCGTTTTTATTTTTTTTTTTAACATCGGCATCTTAGGATGCTTTATTTCCAATCAAGCCTGATACATATGATCTTGAGCATTGGTTTTTCAAATGTCTTATAACTAACACTAAATATAGGACACCATGACGGTTCCCCCGTGAAGCCGGTACCCATTTCCGACACCTGGGTTGAGTGGGGTATTGTGCTTAAGCTTTTCCTTATACCCAACGGGGAAAATCGCCGCGCCAGCGCCGGGATACGAACCCTCATCTCCAACATGCAAGGCCGATCCCTTAACCACTGTGCCACTGCGAGCACTTTAGGACGAGTACTGCTGGAATCTCTGAAGAGCCTGATTGGGCAAACATGATGTTAGAGGGCAGTCATGTAGATCAGTATAGGCAGCACAAGGGACAAACGGTTTAGGAGGTTTTTGGTGAGCCATCCGACAAGGTGTGACACGACTAAGTGTTCACTGAAAATATCACACTCAGAAAATACGTGAAAATACATAGCGTGCGTCGAAATGTAATTATACTTGTCAAAATTTAATTTTAATTTCTCTCTTTCCATTGCAGAGAAAAGAAGTCTCACACAAAGACTTCCGTGGTCGAGACAATAAATCAGAGAAATAAAGATCAAACGTCGTTGAGCGGGTGAAAGTTAGTTTTGGTTGTACAAGAGATGCTGTTCGAAAAATATGTAATGAAAAGTTAATGAAGTTTGAAGTAAACAATAAATGTTTAAATGAGCACATTTTTGCAATCAAAGTAATGAGTTATTTTGTAATCTTTGCTAGAGGGCGGTTCTTTGCTGTTCTCCATAGAAATTCATCGCCTTTGATTCCACTTCTACTCGTACATAAGGGGAACCTACATGAAGCTGTGAATACAGTTCGAAAGACATTTGCTGATCTTTGAATAGCTCAGAGGATTTGAGCTGAAGCTGCGCTTGAGAATGCACCGTGTGATTTGAAGCTATGACCGTGTCCTGTGCTGTTGGAAACGTAATGATAAAATAGGTTTTTCCTATCATGTTTAGAGGTGTAGCTAACGTAAATAGGGCTGGCCGGCCATCCAATTCCGTTAGTGGGGTTAGTGTGTTGCAAAGGGTAGTATGAGGAATTGATATTGCAACATCCCTAATAATATGTCCATTGCATGTTAGCTTCCAAAGCGTGTTGGATGACTCACTGCCGTAATCATAAAATTATGCGAAATTCATATGGTGTATAATATACCCAATGCCGGAAGCAACATCTCCCAACGTCACAGGTGCGCAAAGAACCGAGATTGTGTAAGTGGTATTCCTTCACATCGGTGAGTACCGTCCTTGTTTTAGTATATGTAACGTATTTTTCTTTTAATTCAATTATTCGTTTATTTTTTTTTGCCTGTATTTTTGTGTATTTCATGATTTCATGGAAGTATGCCAATTCCTCATTTCCGAGAACCCGGTCTCCTTGTTAATGTAAATTAATGAGGGGGTAGGACTCATGTATCGTGACATATTTCATTCTATCTCGAATAAATTAAGGATATTAATTTTCAATGCACACCTTCGCTTATGGTGCAACTCAGTGTAGAAACGCTTGGTACTAGGATGAAAAGTCGAACTTAAGAGAAAAAGAGGAAGGAAAGTGGTCGGGAGCACGTTAAGTTTGAGGTTAGAAGTATAAAGTTGAAGTAGAAATATTATTGATAGGTTTGAGTTAAGGTTTAAAGGTCTTAGTAGAAGGTAACCACGTCAGAGTACGGTTACTCGTCTATCAGGCAGAACCCTCTAGTTAATTAAGGGAACCATTTCCAAAAGCTGGAAACTTTTTTCTATTGGACGTACGTCTATGAAAATTTGCAGACTACTAGATCTCCACATTTGTAACAACTTATCACCTAAAAAATTTGATCATAAGGGCATAGAAAATTAATTATTCGATATAATAAAAAAACATGTATATATATAGTTTTCAAAATAACTCCGAAATTTACAAAGCTAGAGCAATGCGGTTGGTTGCATTTGAAAGTGAAATGTGTGCTCTAAAAAAGGTGTTGATCACTTTTTTAGATTTATTCCATTCCGAATTTACCTAAAAAAATTTTAAAGTGGTAGGAAAAAAGTTATTATTTTAGGGTAAAAAAGTCTACGGAAAGTTTCACATACAATTTTTGGAAAAAGTGATCAACAAATTTTTTAGAGCACACATTTCCCTTTCAAATGCAACAAACCGCATTGCTCTAGCTTTGTAAACGTCGGAGTTATTATGAAAAACGTTTTGAAAACTTACTTGTTATTTAAACATTATTTTTAAGATTAAAAATGCTTCTTTTCCTACAGTTTTTAGGCTACAGTGATGATTTTGACATCATTGGATGCGAAAAAACGATTGCTTTCCAAAATGTTAAATAGTTTTTCAAAATTCATTTTTGTTCCAAAGTTATGACGTCATAAATTTGAATTTTTTCAACAAATTTTTTTTTAATGCATTCATTTTTCAATTAAAATTTGATATTTGAGGAAAAGCATTTTTTTAGAATATCCACGTTATTCTGTGTCCAATGATACCAAAATCATTACTGTAGCTCAAAAACTGTCTGAGGAGAAGCATTTAGAAAACCCCCAAAAAATGTCGTTTTCTATGATTTCCCATTTTCTAATCAAGAAAATCGCATTGTCATAAATGATAAATGATTCTAAATTGCATTTCCTATCAGTGTAATCAATTTCTTTGCTCTATATTCAATAATAAAGAGAAGGTTCGAAAGGGGGACGCTTACCTTGAAGAATATGAATGATGAAATATAAAAATAAATAAAAAATTGGAAATTTGAGGAAAAGCATTTAATTTTTTGGAATGTCCACGTTATTCTGCATCCAATGATACCAAAATCATTACTGTTGCTCAAAAACTGTCAGCGAATAAGCATTTAGAAAAACCCCCCCCCCAAAAAATGTCGTTTTCTATGATTTCCAATTTTCTTTCAAAGAAAATCGCATTTTTTCATGGAGGGTAAATGATTCTAAATTACATTTCCTATGACTGAACCAAATTTTATTGCTCTAGGTTCATAAATGAAAAAAAAGGTCCGGAAGGGGGATCCTCTCCCCCTCTCGGGGGGGCGCTAGCTCTGGGATACGTTCCTGATATTTCCACAGACATTCGGATACATATCTCAAACTCTTTTAAAGCAATAAAATAAAAAATCGGGACAATCTAATTTTTGACTGAAAATGCTAGGAAATGGTTCCCTTAAAGTTTTAGACGAGCTGACTGATTTAATAGTTTGACAATTCAAGAACACTTAAGAATGGGCAGACATAAAACGTCACTTTACGTGAAGGAATTTAATCACGCATACGCCCACACACAAACACACTAATTTAGAATAATAATAAAGCACCAAAAGAGCTGACGAAGAGGCGAGGAAGAGTAAACAGGAAATTTACGCAGGGGACGCCTCGACTCGCCGCATGCCGGACACACCGCACTGGAGGAATCACTCAGCTCCTCAATGCCAGCTCCTCACTTAGCGTTGGAGGCAACGCGCACATGCGAAGCACCGTTAACGTGAACTGGTCTCCTCAACAAGTCTTAAAATTATCTGCCGCATAATGCCAGTCCAGGCCCCTTCAGAATTTCCCTATAAGCAACAGGAGCCTGAACACAACTTTATTATTCAGCTAAATGCGGCGCTAGGAAATTAACATACCATTATTAGATATTTAATTTAAAAAATGAACAACTTATTTAAATCAGAGAGATTTCCTAACATTACGTAACTGCCATGATTACACCTAATGCACGTGAAAACATTGTGCTATTGCATGATTGCTGACAGGTACCGAGCAGCTCTTTCATTCACTGCATGTAAGGTATTAAATACCATTTATCACAAATACCCTACGCGTGTAAAACGATAATACAATGCATTAAGGTATTCTATTAAACCGCATAGATTTCCATTAATTCAAGAAAAAATCAGAGTCAGGCAAAAGGCCATGTGTTTCGTTTTAGAGTCGCAAAGTTTTTTTAGTATTTTCACCTATTCTCAGACATAAATTCGTTTAATTCTTTTGAATTCTTTGGCCAACGATAGTTAATGCTGTGAATCCCTTTAAAAATTGACTCACAGCAAGCACAGCAAGATGAGTGTAGCGATCCAAACATCATTTCCGTCTCTTCACGTAGTGTTTAAATTCCGTGTCAGCGCCCGCCGTTGTAATCATAAGCCTAGTAAACTACACGGAGCGATACCAAGCACATATGAGCAGCTGAGATTGTCGCAATCGTCCTATGCAGCTACCAGAACTTGCTGGCCAATCCATCGCTTAAAGACACGTCCTTCCCTACCTTGGCATGACCAATTTTTTCACTCACTGTGACGTTATCACACAGTCATCAGAATAGGGAAGAAACTTCTCCGGACCGGTGAACTTTTTATGAAACATGTTAGACATAAATTCGACTGGCAATACATTCTTATCGTAAAATCAAAGTTGAATATCGAACACTCTCCAAGTGTCCGTCCTATGGGTAATTGGAAATGAAACTAGCTTAAAGTTAACGTTGTTTTGATACAAATATTATTAGTGTCCCTTCCGGTTTCTGTTTATGAAAAGCATGCGAATCCTTTTTTCAAACGCAATCATGATTTCATGCTCGAGACACCTGCAAATATATTACGGCTGTTGTGTTCTGCTCATTAAAATCCAGTGAGGTAAATATGAACAGCGGACAAATTATCAGGTTATAATAAACGTTCTGTCCACTTTTCTAATTTGAAATAAAGTGAAAATCCTGTCAAAAATTTATTTATTTCGTCTCTAACATTACCATCATTTTTATTCATTGCATCTTCCATCTTGCTACAAGCTTTCTGACTCCATTGAATTTTGCCAGTTTGGAATAAAAAAAAGAAACTAGTTTAATTTCGACCTCTTCTCTTGAAATAAGCATTTGTTTCATTAAATGATTCTGGGAGCTCATGAAAAAATGAAAATCGGTCGGATCAAGATCGGAAGAATATTGTGGGTGATGCATGAAAGAAGAAGGCCGTTTTTTCCAGTAAAACAGCTTTTAACCGAGTTAGCTGCTGACAGTAAACTTCAGATGTTATTGTTCGATTGTCACCCATTATTATTAATTCATAAGAAACAATTCCCTTCAAATCCCAACACACACACAAAAGATTTTTCTAGGGTGTAGTCCACTTCTCGGATGTGGAATTGGCTTTAAACCACAACTTAGCCGCTGTCTTTTGCGCTTAACATTGTTATAAAGGATCCACTTCTCGTCGCCAGTTATTATTCGGTCTAAAAAAAGGTGCCTGAAGTTCACGAGAACGCAGTCAAGTACAACCGGTCACGTGCTGTTGCCTGTTGATTTCTGACAAATCGTGTGGGACCAATTTCACTGCCTTTGAGACTTCGCCAAGTCTTTTCATTTCCCGACATATGGTCATATGGCTTACATTAAAGGCTATGCTCAGTTCTCTAGTAGAGCAGGTTGGATTTTCATCAATGGCAGCTTGCAATTGCTCAGAATAGAGTTTTTGTAACATCCTGCTCGCAGTTCGTCTTTCAGAATGAATTCATCCTTTTTGAAGCGTGAAAACCATCTTCTGCAGGTCTTTTCATTCACAGCATCATTTCCATAAGTGTTTTTGGGTGTTTTTGCTTTTGAGCTTGCCGTATTGCCTTTATGAAATTCAAACAGTAAAATATGCCTGATATGCTCTTCACATGGAGTGTACATTAGGGCTAAAAATAGTTATTGAAAACGACAATTATCACACAATCTGAAAGAAGAAATAATATTTTATTAATTACCAAAGATAAGCACACAACAATAACCAGCTAAATTAAAGTAATCTTGCCCTAAACATATAGCTCAATAATTGGACAGAACTTCTGTTACCACCTGATTTAAATGAAAAAACAACGCTTCTACGTCATCTCACGTGCGTGTACATGTATCCAGCAATTAATGTCATAGGGAACGCTTCCTGTCTTCGCTCGATCCAGATAGCTGGAGGTAGCATGTTCGTACGAAATTAAAAAAAATTCAGAACATAACCAAGGGGTCCAAATTGATAATCTTATTTGATGCAAGTATTATGGTTTATCACCGCGAACATAATTTCAACAGCTTAAATCACACGTGTCGCTTCTGCAACCAGGAAATATTCACTACTGAGGGTTCTTGAAATTGAGTAGATTGATATTGCTACTGAATGATGAACATTTTTTGTTTTTCCTGCTTTAGAGGACGCTTCCAGCCCTGTTTTCCACGCTGGTCAGCAATGTTCAAGAGTTAACTTGGTTGACTACGATTCGAGCATAAGCAGCTGCTCGTTCGATCACTAATCCTTCCATGGTAAATGTACAAATGTTTTTCATTCAATTTCTCAGCACTTTTTTTTTAAATTAGTTGGCATCTCTCTCTTCAAGTCATCGCTCGCTGCACATTCCTTTCGATAATTTGTATTGATAGTTGCGAGGTTATTTAATTTATGTAAGTCCATTTCCAAACGTGACATCATCTAGACCGAACCTCATCTTATTCGGTTTATGTATCCAAGCAAGTTCTAAAGCAAACATATTCATGCAATCATAATCTGTAATAACTATGGTTTTTACGAAATTGAAGGTTCGCACTCGACTGTACGGTTTTCATATGTTTCGTTTCGGGCACTTCGGTGCGTAAAAAGTATTGTTAGATGAAATACTGAGGGCTCTCAAACGTTACAGAAAATAATTCGATGAATATGATAATAATGAGGAATATTAAGTCATTCTGCCACACACTAGGGTGAATTCGGACAACATGCGCTTGTTTATTTGCGTGTCAAAATAATGAGTGAGTTAAGAACGAGTTTGAAAATAAAATTGGAACGAAGTTCAATTATTGAGAAGGTGCTTACGTTTATTTAGGTTTGCAAGTGTACATTTCTCTAAGACAGATAGTTGATTGGTTCTCGGTGGACCTAGTGCTCTAGTTCGTGTTCAGAGATCTTCGAGGTCATTCTTCATGCCCGTACTAAGTTTTGACTGTTTGATAAGAAATGATTTGTCGAGTGAATTTTTCCAATTTTCAATGACGTCTTCAAAAATGCAAAGCACAATTGCTTTAAAATTGAAGTAATCACCCGAGATTGTAAAAGACATAGCGTAGGACCTCGTAACGCCAGCTCCACTAATTAATTTAGGTTAGGTATTCTTCTCTTCGCTAATGATAGTTGAAGAGGTTTTTGATAGACGGTCCTCAGCTACCAGAGTTGCAGCCTTTTGATTGCAGGAAAACAGTAGTTTGAGACATTTTAAAGCGCATGGGACGCTAGTGAGGTCCAATAGAATTAGTTTCACGATTCAATTTTGTACACATTTTTCACAGGAAATTGGTCTAAGTATTGGGATGAATTTTGAAAGCGCTTTCAAAAACGCGTCTCAGGGCTATCAAGGTGAGAAAATTTGACTAGATCGAAGATGTATAAATGTGTACGTGACCGTGAATAATCTCGCCTAAATATCTAAGAGTGACATAGCGATGACATTCGCTCAAATGATGCCCTAAAAGGGGGGATTGAGTTAATTCAGGTCAGATTCTGAAATGATAATCTCCAACCACTGAGAGCGGAAACTATTAAGAAAAAAATGTTTGCAGATAAATTAGAATCACAAGAAAAATTCAGGTCTGCTAAGTGTCCCATTTCGAACATTCTATTAACGATGCTTCATAAAAATGTCATAAACAATGTAAATGCCACGGTACGGTGTTCCCTTGCCACGGCATACTTTTTTAACAATAGATTGGTGTTGGTGACCTCTTGCCCGTATTAATTATTTTGATCGTGAATTTTGGAAAGTGTTTACTTTATAGGAGTTCCAGAAAGTATCGTAGACACTACTGAAAGAAAAAAATTGGGTGATGGGACACATTTCGTTTACTCAAGAAATATGACAGCCCCAAATAACATGTGCGACTCCTTGTTCGCGTCTGATAGCTCGTGATAAACATAAGACGTAAAATTCTCAAAATACAGCATTCACGTTACGAAGCTGGGTTAGTTGAAATCTTTCACTTTATGACAAGCTGTTATGTAGATACGAAACTTAATACGTGGAACAGAGTTATAGAACTGCTCAACCGACAGCGCCTACATTGTTGTGAAGGAAATGCTGCAGTAATATATGCGAATAAATTTCTGTAATAATGTTGCAGTACCCAATCCTTTAGCACTTACATTAGAGCTTTTTTATTATCTCACAGCTGTTATTGTAACTAGGGGTAGTGGGATTCCCAAGGGAAGAATGTAATGGCTCGAGATAGAGGTAGGTAGGCATTCAGTTTGCTGAATAATACGTGTTGGCGAAGGAATAATACGTGTTTCTCGGGTCAAAACTATCTTTTTCTTGAGCACCTACTGCTTTCTTCCTGAATTTTAATTTTGCTTCATAACATGAGCAATTTTCATGCTCAGGTTATCTTGTGTGCCACACTTGAGCGTTGAATCTCCTTGTAGGTGTACATAATTGATGATTTTTTATTATTCCTTTCATGAGAATACGGTGGTTTTAAAATACATCTATACTCATTCACGTTATCTTGCAGATGGACCTGATGCTCACGAAACTGGAGTGGAGATACTGTCGCATTCCCCTACCGTCCGCTTCTTCAGTGATAACGCACTAGTTGTGGCTTTGCAAATATTACCGATACTGTACAAGGGGGGGGTAACGAATAAAATGTCTCATTCAAAAATTAATCTCAGATAATGTGAATTGTACAAGGTTGACATCATTATTTTCTGCCCAGTTGCAGCATGAATGAACGCGGCAGAGTTAAATTTTTTCAAGAGATCTCTGTTCTGTTCATATTAATATGCTTATTGTACATGAACCTAATTAGTGGGAATTATTAATCACTATTCATCAAATACCTCTCGCAAACTTTGAAGCTCTTCTCAATACAAGAATAGATGAATTAGGAAAAGATAAACATGACCGAAAATAAATAGGATAGTTTTCAAAATATGGTAATAAATTCACACTACACCTGTAGTTGGGCCGAATTCTTTTATGCAATTTGGAAATACGACATCCAAGCCATCTTGCTCCGAACTCTTTGAATTGAGATCCACATTTTATGATTCTCAGGGGTGATGCCTTGCAACAAATCTTTTATACCTGAGATTCGAGAAACGTTATTTTGAACCAGTCAAGAGAATACAACTGTTGTTTGTATGCAAAGTAGTGCTCCGAAGAGATAATTTCAGGACTCGAAGTGAAGTTTAGGTGAACGTTCATTTTGTTAATTTATCATTTTTTGTTTCAAAAGACAATCGTCTTTGTTCACTGTTTTCCTTTTTTCAGCTCCTTTTTCACGAACTTTTCCCAGACTTGCTGCTCATGGATCTGAGCTCACTTGTGCATAGATTCCTTGTTTACGTGTCTATATTTGATGGTTTCTCTATACACCCTCTGCAACCTGTAGTTAACTGGAGCATTTTGAATGTCAAAAATGAACATGTGTAACCTGAACTGAAAAAATTACTCATTGTTTTCATGTGTATAGTGAGAGAAGGTTTTGATCTTTTCTTATGGCACTGTAGACACAAGCTTGATGTAAGAACAAGGGGTTGTCTGGCTTCTGGTAATGGTTTTGATCTAAAAATGTTTTCATTTTGAGGTGAGCAATGCCAAGGTTCTGCCATTTTTACCGTGTGCATTGACCATGCATTCATATCGAATATTTCACTACAATGGAAAACACGTCAATGCGCATCATGACTGTGACAAACATGAGATTAAAAAACAGGCGAAAAAGGAAAAAGAATATTCGTCCGGCTGAAATTAATTTTACCAATAACGCTGTTTTTTTCGTAGTCGCACTTGTTATGGATGCAAATGGTGAACAGGTGAAGTCTTTTTACCAATAACAGTACCAATTCAGAGTTCACCAATAACAGTATCTAGTGCCACCGTGTGTGGAATGATTTTTATTGACAGGACTCACTCATCCTAACGCTATACAGGTGCCGAGACTTATCCTGAAACTATCAAGGCATTACCAGTCCTACCGTTCTAGTCCATTAGAGGATTGGGCTAGTCGAAGAAAATCCCAGGCCCACTGGTTCTATACCTGTCAAAATGTTCTCACAAGGTGCCAGGGAAGCTGCACGATAGAGGGAAACGAACTTCTGTGAAAGAATCACCAGGAAAGCCCTGCAGAAGTTACTTCCCGTGGGAAAATCAAGTGTGCAAGTTGGCTCACAAGAAAACATTAGACATCTCCAGTGTGAATAACAAAAGCAAAATAGGTACCTCACCAGCTAAAAGAGTGCGTCAGAGTGCTCCTAACAAAACTCCCAAGTGCAAGCCTGAAGAAATGAAAAAGTTCCTCGACTCTTCCTAAATTCCAGTCACACTGCTCGCACAGGGACAGAATGTACTTTCACCTGGACTTACCTTCCACAAAATTGTACCAAATGTACTGTGAAAAAGCCACACTTAGCATGTATGTGAGCAAACAAATATTCCTTCGATGATTCACGGAGTACAATGTGCTTATTTATTTGCCTCAAGCTAACACTTGTAAAACCTGTGACTCTCCGAATATCAAGATAATGGCTGCAGAAGACCAGAGCGTGCGATTACAACTAGGAGCTCAGAGGACAGCGCATCATTAGCGGGCCGAACAGGCAAGAGCAGAGGAATCATTCAATTTCCTCAAGCTGAATTGGTGCAAAGTTTCCAAAGAAAACATTGTTCATTTCAGACAAACCGATGGAAATTGCGGTATTCAGTATATCGAATTTCCATCACTTGCCGATGGTTTTCATTCCCACCTAAATCCCGCAACTCGTTCAGGTAAAATGAGTAAGGAGAAATACAATGACTTGATTTCAGTGTTACAGCTTGTCTCAGAAGTACATTACAAATTCCACGCAGACTTAGAATGCTGAAAATTTACATGTAATGTTTCTTCTTCATGCGTATGGTCGAACGAATATTTTTCGTGAGCCATTTTTCTCTCTATTCTAACCAAGGAATTTGGATACCAACTTCCACTATTCTAACAGACTGCAGAAGTCGTGTATATGTCATAGTTTGTTGATTGACACTGAAGTAATGTAGGTATTTTTTGTAACTTTTCTTGGAAACGATGTTTATTTAGAACTTGAAGCCCATAGAATTTGTAGTTAGCATGTTTTATGTCTATCTGTTGGCTCAAACAACAAATTTCGTAAATAAAGTGTGAGACACCTAATAGGAAAGTCTATTTCTGTGAATAAGAATTACCGTGACTTCGGAATGAACCCACATTGACTTCGGTTACTTCCTGCTTCTGTATGACGAACATGACAAAATTTGACATCATTCTTCATGGATATTTTCTCGTTAGAGCGACTAATAACTTTCATTTTCGTTAAAACTTTTTGGTATTCATTTGTATCATTGATGAAACTTTGATCATTGATATTTCTTAGACAGTAACTGATTTAAAATTGATGTTTTGTAAATTCATTCTATGACTAATAACCTGTACCTAAACGGCTGTAATTTGTTTTAATGTGATGTGACCAAACGCACAGATTTATGACTTTTCATTTCCTAATAGTAAATGGTAATTTTGCCTAAATATTTTTGACGTGTTTGTACATTGTAAGTCAGCAATGGAGCCCTTGCGCTGACTCACGTTGATTTAAACATTTTTGAGTCTGGTTTTATTCGCCTATGCAATACTACAGAATTACTGGCTTTGGTTGGTTGGGTTGGATGAACGCATAATTAAAAACCGACTAATTCATCTCTGGTTTATCGTATTTATGTTTGAAACTATTCCTTACACGTGTGAATAAGGTTAGTAAGAATTTACAGCCTAACTTTAATTACTGAGCCCGTCACTTTCTATGATGTCAAATGCGAACAATGGTTCACAGATTTTGCTCTTAAAATTTTTTTAAGCACGGCAATATTATTTTCAAAATACTTGCATAGAACAGTTTCCGGTTATAGCGTCTGTTTTAATGTTGAGAAATATTTCGAAGTTTTTCGCTGTAAAATCTAAGTGATGAATCAGGACAAGTGGATGATAGTAAGTTGAGCATTTCAATTAATTAATAGTTTTTCTTAGTTAATTAATAAGTAAAAATTGTATTAGTAATTAACTAATGAGAATTATTGGTGTCAATTAAATATGATGAATCAAGTTAGCAGTTTAATAGCAAGGAATTATTAATCTCAATGTAATCGTGAATAGTTCGAGGGTCAACATGAATAACTTGATT
Organism: Platorchestia sp. MABIK; assembly: GCA_014220935.1. Taxonomy (NCBI): domain Eukaryota; kingdom Metazoa; phylum Arthropoda; class Malacostraca; order Amphipoda; family Talitridae; genus Platorchestia; species Platorchestia sp. MABIK. The sequence continues at coordinate 74,979 of JACJUY010001088.1, read as the reverse complement.
ATAATTATTCAACACCTCCACATTCATTTCTTCACAACAAATTCAGTGGGTCTTCCAAATTCATTGAAAAATTATGCATTAGCTTTATATTACTCCTGCCAGCTGTCATGTGCATTCTAAAGGTTGCAGATAATTAAACTAACAAGCGATGAAGATATAGTATTTGAATATCGTGGCTGAAGTTACAGGTCTACATTTTTCAATGGGATAAACTTGTCAATACTTTCTGGACAATCATTATCACATAGAAAGTAAACAGAAATTTTATGCACACCGTCATCATTGCCGTATTTTAATGTAGACAGAGAGGGGGAGGCTGCAACGAGCGAAAATTAATTTCGGTTAAATTTTTAAGCGAAAAGCTTAAAACACAATGAATAACAAGCTTAAAAATTAGCATCAGAATTGAAGGGTGGAAAGGTTTAGTGGACTACTTGCATAGGAAATCCATTGTAAGTAGTCCACTTAAGCTTTCCACCCTTAATTATTCCAGAGAGGTTGGCTGTTTAGAGACAGTTATTTCAAAATTAATTTTCAACTGTTATGAGCCAGAACGGTTTAAGCGAAAGTTCCTGCGACGTCGTAGACCACTGAAACTTGTACTCCTCTACTTATGTAGTTCTCTAGATTGCAATTTGAACAGAGATATGTGTTACCAAAGATGTATCAGATGATTCAAATGATACGGTATGAGCAAGCACGAGTAGTGAATAAAAGAAAAGTTAATGTCGGGACGGTTAAAATGGTGAGAAAGACTCGATTAGTATTCAGTCATTAAATTGATTTCTTCATTTCATATTCCTGACAGTCGGCAGAGTTATTACTGGCAGATAGTATGAACGCAAACGGCACTATTACCCTCATTGATTGTAATAGCAATGCGAACACAACTATTTTAGCTATATGAAACGCTTCCAAGTTTTGAATGAAATAATCTCAACCTGCAGTTGAGATAGTAAAAATCATTTGATTGTTGAAAAAGAATCAGTTGATAAGGAGAATAATTATTACAATATGTTTATATCAAAATACCAACGAGTTCATTTGTGTTTATTGCACAATTCTACATCCCATGCGTTTAATTTCAGTAATTAACAGCCACAATCTGCAGAGACAAAGAATATCATTGCTGAAAAAGAAATATTAATGAGAAACTGCAGTGAAATAACCAATTTGAAAAAAGAAACAGAAACAACAAATTGAAAAATGGGAGGAGCGTAGTATACTTGATCAACCAATAGCACAGCACCTTTCAAAAGGTTGTAGGGAGAGCTTCCTGCCGTCTAGTAAAGACGAACTAGAACGCAACTCTCTCAGAGCAGTTGAAGTCGACCAGAGTCGAGTAGTCTACTAATGCATTCTTCCAATGACTTTCGCTGTGACGCTGTCGTACTCGTCTAGAGTTCACTAGTCTAGTTCATTTTTTTCGACCAGAAAAATGCAATTAGTCCACTAAACCTTTCCACCCTTCAATTCACACAACGATCGAAGATTTTGTGATAAACTCCTTTGCACGAGGTAGGAAGCCTCTTCCAACTAATAACATGGAAGTTGTTCGTTGGGAAAGGCGCAAGAAAGTACTGAAGCGGTCGTTAACGGACTTACCATCAAGTTATTTTCAGACAAGATTTTCAGTTGATAGGGCTTGTACAGACTCAACAATCGTTTTATTGCATCTTCATGTACTGCCGTGAAACCCTTGAAACCCAAGAAGAACCCTGCTAGCAACTAGATCCTAAACGCAGTTTTGAGTGAGGGTTACGTCTTACTTCTTTACGGATTACGAAAGGTGAATGCCATATCTTATTACAACGTCTTACAAACAGAAATTATTCTTTTGATGAAAGTTAAGCGTTCATGAGAAAATTCGAGAAATTCATATTCCAAAAGAACTCGGCTCCCACTCAAATGGTGGCCCAAACTGTTGACTTACTCAGCTGGGTCAAAAAACCGAAAATGAGATTATTGCCTGAAAATGCTCCTAAACCCTTTCTCTATCACGTAGAAATGTCATTTGTCCCGTGTTGGCAACACAAACCCCCATAATTGCCCACAAATGTCCCCTCTCCAAACTATTTTTCTCTGTTTTCACACAACTGTCCATTCATTAGAGAGGTTTAGTGGTCTCTTGACCTTCTTAGAGAGTGGTTTTGTGCTCGTGCGTCCTGTAAAATGCCTAGAATATAAAATGCAGCTGTCCGCTCATGCCAAAGACGCTTTTTTCGAATTTGAGGGGCAATTCCAGCTACAACTTTTCACCTATGGAGGAGATCTTTATTGCATCGTAAAGATCAATGTGAGGACTATAAATCTCTGAAGTAGTTTTTTGATCAGTTGATTACAATTTTTTTTATTGCAAACAAAATAAAAATTGGGTTTTCAAAATCATAAAATTAGTAAAAAAAAATTCTGAAGCAATAAAAAAATGACTAATGTAGATATGTTCATTGATAATTGAACAAAAAAACTAATCGTCTCTATGTACAATGTTGGCTGATAAATTGAAATTTCAAGAAGTTTTCCTGGGGAAAAGGAGGTGTGAGTGAATTCCAGAAACTTCATGGGCAATAAATGTATTTTTGAATTTTATAAACATGCTGTACACCTCAGATCTTTTTTTACTCCGGAAGTATTTATTTTTAATTTTTTAATATTTCATGCGGAAAAACCATTCGGGGCCCTCTGCAGTTTGCAGCAAGTATTAGAGACTTGTTAGTGGTAGTGATTTATTGTAACTGAGGAACACTAATTTAAAATGTTTTAGACGGATTAGTGGTGTACAGGTTTGTAAGTTCCGATGAAAAAAAATGAAATTATATGAAGGAAACAATGTGTTCTCTGCGCAATGGTCCTTGGTAACTTTGACAGAAATTTTCTTAAAATATGGGTCGAAGACTTTGAAGGCTAATTTCTCCTACAGTTTTGAATCTATTGAGGAGATCTTTTTTGCATCGTGGAGATCAAGGTGAGTATTATAAATAGCAGGGAATGTTTTTTGAAAAGTTGATTAGAAATTTTTCCATTCTCCAATGAAATAGAATAATTGTGTTTTAATTATTCAAACAGTTGTCAATTTATTTTGGGCAAAAACAAGGAACTTCAAATAGTAATGGTAGAAAATTTTCTTGCTTAATTAAACAAAAAACCGTTTGTCTCCGAACAATATTGGCTGAGAAGTTTAAATTTAAAAAAATTCCATGTGGGGGGTAAAGGAATGGGTCGGGGAAATGGGTAAGTTCCAAAACCTTTAAGGGCGACAATTGTCGTTTCGAATGGTATAAAAATGTTGTGAATACCCGAGAGCTTATTTCACTCCTGAGCTATTTTTTATTTACTTTTCAGGGAATTCATGGGAAAACGCGTTGGCTTCCCTCAAGGGGTTCGCAAAATAAATCGAAGAACCAACGTTAAAGAGAACACTTATTTAAGGAAACGTTTCTGAATAAAATTCTTCCATCATCAGCGCTGGAAGAACCATAAAAATGTTTTCAGTCATGAGTAAGACGCTTAAGGCCTTATTAGAAATACTATGCAAAATCTCAAACGAATAAAAAATAAATAAATCCTTTTCTAACGACTAAATCACCATACATAAGCGTATAGGCAATACACACAGTTCATACAGGCGTTCCCAACCAAACATACACAACACACCCACATCTACACATTAATATATATATATATACACACACACAAACACACGCACACACTACATGCACACACCTCTGCATACCGCAAGTTAGGAAGTAGGGGCTACAAGTAATTTTGTCGCGCTAAAATCGTTATTTAGTGAAGGTTCATTCGTGTATATATAAAGAGATTCTAGGATACGGAGGTCTTGTTGGCTTTGCATAGGATTGAAAAATTTGACATTTTGAAAGGGTAATTAGAACTGTTGGCATGGTTTCTAACGGCGGACTGGCGGGGACAAGCAAATTGGCGGCCAGTAACAGGAGATGTCCTGAATGTTGGCTGTGACGGATAAATAGTTGGAGGGTAGTACTTCCAACGTACGATTGCTGGCAGCCATCACAAACATATACATTTACACAGCAACTTTCCAGGCACTCATTCTGTCGCTCTTTCTTGTTAAAAAAAGACGATATCTAAAAAGTTTTCTTATAATAAACATGAACGTCAACCACTGTATAAAAGGTTCGCACAAGGACGAGAAACTCTCTTTGAAATTCACTGTGTTGATAACCTTGGAACGGAAGAGCCAATAAATATTTTCTGTTTCGGTACGGTCAAAGTTACAGTAGGGGGAAAAATTTATTATCGAGAAATTTTCTGACTATTTGATTTACAAGATATTTTGGTTAATTATTACGCGCAAACATTTTTTACAGATATTCTTATTCATTGTGTAATATTTGGTACGTGCTTGAAACGCAATAGGCCCTATGCAATAAAGTTTTTACACACGATTTAAGATAACCTTTGTAGACACGGCTAAAATAATTTGTACAAAAACCGGTTTGTGGGCTTCCTATAAACTGACGAGATGAACTTAGAATCAGACTTCCTTACCAGGACATCTATAAAAGGTATTTTACCATTCTGTACACATTCCATTGTGAATTTAATGTTGGAGTGAATGGCATAGACACACTCAAAAAATTTATTAGCATGGTCCAGGGACCTAAATAATAGAATACTATCATCCAAGTACCCTCTATAGAAAACAGGTTTATTTTCAGTCGAGCATGAATCTAGAAAATTTGTTTTAAATGGACCAAAAACGTATTAACAATGACAGGAGACAGGTTAAAGTTCATGGCTAGTCCATCTACTTGTTGATATATCACCTTATTGAACACAAAATAAGAATCTTTAAGAGAGATTTCCACGAAATGCTTGAATTGCTGTCTGTCTTAATTCATAAAATGGTTTGTGTTCAAAAAATCTTATTCAGTAAAATATTGATTGATTCCGCTCAAGGCACATTTGTGTACAAGGATTCACCATCAAAGCTGCACATGAAAAGCTCGTTAGTATTGTTGATACTGGATAGATCACGAAGGAAATGACTAGAGTTCTCCGCTTTATAAGGACTAGTGCTAAATGGAGTTAGGATGGGGACAAAATTTGCACAAAGCCTGGAGCTAGGCGTACTGCAAGCAGAGAGAATAGGTCTCATAGGTACGTCAGGCTTATGTACCTTGGGTAATCCATACAGCACTCCCAGTCTAGATCCACTAGCACGGCTGGACTTTTAAAATTCATCTGATAAAATTCCAGCGTCCTTATCCTTCTTAAGCCTACAGTAGACTTTATTTTCGAGGTTAACAATAGGAGTCTTAGGATTTGTGGTAACTTTGCGAAACTTATCCGGATCAGTCAAAAGCTAATCATCTTTGGAAATATTTTCATGCCCATCAAGAAGAATAACACCGGTGCCTTTATCTGGATTTGTAACATAAAGACAAAAATCAGAGCTCAATTTCTAAAGGGTAAAAAAATTTTTACGACCAAACAAAGCACATTGATTACTAATGCCATCAAATCTGCTGTAAAATTTCAGAGCTAGGGTTTCCAATTTGTTTCCAAAATTTCCCTGACATTTCAAAAAGAGTTTCTACGTAGTCCTTGTGCAAACCTTTTTTACAGCGGTTGACGTTCACGTTTACTATAAGAACACCTTTTAGGTATCGTCTTTTTTTAACAGGAAAGAGAGACAGGTTGAGTGACTGGAAAGGTACTGTGGATATGTGTATGTTTGTTATTCCTGCCAGCAATCGTACGTTGGAAGTACTACTACCCTCCAACTATTTTTACGTCACAGCCAACATTCAGGATTTTCTATTACTGGTCGCCAATTTGCTTGTCCCCCAGTCCGCCGTTAGAAATCATTGCAACAGTTCTAATTACCCTTTCAAAATGTCCAATTTTTCAATTCTATGCAAAACCTTTAATGAACAAGACCTCCGTATTCTAAAATCTCTTTATAGATTCACGAATCAACCTTCGCTAAATAACTATTTTAGCGCGACAAAAGTTTTTGTAGCCCTTACTTCCAAACTTGCGGTATGCTGAGGTGTGTGTATGTAGTGTGTGTGTGTGTTAATTTATGTATAAAAATGAATAGATGTGAGTGTGTTGTGTATGTATGGTTGGGTACGCCTGTGTGTACTGTGTGTATTGCCCATACGCTTATGTATGGTGCTTTATTCGTTTGAAAAGGAATGATTTATTTTTTATTCGTGTGAGTGTTTTGCTTAGTATTTCTATTCAGGCACAAGCGTCTTATTCACGACAAAATAAATATTTCATTTATTCCAGCACTGATGATGGAATAATTTTAATCCGAAACGCTTGCTTAAATAAATGTTCTCTGTAACGTTGGTTCTTCTATTCATTTTGAGAATAAGATTCCCTAAGAATCGCCCTATAAGTACTATTAAGGGGTTCGGTGTCTGATTTTAGAGGAAAACTTTTGACCTTTCGACTCGCCAGATGTGAACCCGTTGGTCAAAGCTTGTGCAAAGTGCCACAAAAGCGTCACAGCTCTTGATAAGGACATCAAAAAGCCCGTGGAGTTGTTGGAAACTGCAAAATTTCTTCGTTCCACACCCAGTTTTCGAAAAAGTGTATAAGTGTCATTATGGCTGAAGGCAGTCATATCTAATGAAATTTTGATTTGTTTGTCTGCTGAATGAACTGTCAAAATTTCATACTACGATAAAATTTACGCATTCCATGAGCTGTGAGAGTTCAAGCCGTTGGAATCTCTGCGATTTTTTCAAAACCCATTACATGAGAACTTTGGACAACCTGCACAAAAAACATGCACAAACCATAATAATAATAATAATAATAATAATAAACTCATTTAACGACAGCTTCGGTCATAGACTATTTAGCTGTCGCTTTGGTATTTCTACCAAAGGATGTTTTTCATAGTTATAATAATATCAATTTAACAGTTTATCAATAAAGGTAAGTCAATTACAAAACAAAATTACTGAGACATTTAAATTAGGTCGTAAGCAGCGTTTCGTTGCGCTTCGTTGCGTTGTGTTTCGTTGCGTTGTGTTTCGTTGCGTTGTGTTTCGTTGCGTTTTGTTTCGTTGCTTTTTGTTTTGTTGCGTTACGTTTCGTTGCGTTTTGTTTCGTTGCGTTTCGTTGCGTTGCGTTTCGTTTCGTTGCGTTGTGTTTCGTTGCGTTGTGTTTCGTTGCGTTTCCTTGCGTTTGGTAAACAAAAACCTGTGTTATTTTAACAACAGGGAAGCCTACCTAACCGTTAGCTAGGGCCCTCACATTGTCCCCCTGGGAGCGCTAGTTCCCATAGATACAATAGTTGTATCCCCCTGAGGGGTATAATATACACCTTTTTGCACACGTACGCTGTGTTACAACTATACCAGGAACCCTTACTCTCCATGTTTATTTTTATAAATCAATGCACTTTTATTTTAAATTCAATTTTTGTACACAAGAATTACGCATATGGTTTAATTAATAGCTGATATACTGTATTTATAACATGATCATGGTAATCCTCTGCTTAAGAGTAGGGATTCCATGATGAAATTGTTCAAGGAGATAAGTGTTTGAAATAATTTTTTAGTTTTTATTTATCCTGATCAACGTGGTAGGCAGTAGCAATCTTAAGTACCTAATTATACCATGAGAGGCCTGTAGCGGAATTTTCTCTCACTCGAAACTACAATTATTTAGCTATCAATCTTTGTCTGAAAAAAGTAAAAAATTGTCTCACACGAAAATGTGTTACATCTAAAAGTGTGTATTTGCTTTCGTTTTTCGTAAGCTAAATTAATTTAAGGTACAGTGATGATACACCACAAAATTTATTAGGTTGTATGTATTCCTGTACATACGTCAAATAAAAAGTGCCGACAGCTGCTATTAGTGTATAGAAAATAATCACCAGTCCAAAAGTTCATCGAAGAGAGAGAGCCATTCTACTCACCAAAACACAAGGTATGCTTTCGAGGAACTAAGCGTAATAACGTGTGATTATGTTACAGAATGCTATTTGGAAATAACTGGGCTGACTTTATCATGAGACGTATTTTGTGTACTTATTTTCCTTTTTTTTGCAATTTATGTTAAAGATCAATAATACCTATCTTACTGGATAAGGAATTCTTTTAAATTGAACGAAATTGAAGAAATAAGAAAGAATATATACCATAAATTAAAGATCAATGAATTAATGAAAATCAATGATACTTCAGCAAAATTTTGTACGTTTTTCATTTCATAATGTACCAAAATTAGGGGGAGGGAGGGGAAATCTCTATCTACATTGTTGAAGAAATTTATTTGTGTAGACCTCAATGTTAAACCCTGCTTCCTGCTTTCGAGAAATGTGAGCGAATGCGATGAATAGTTTAATGACGAGATGTACACTAATCCAACCTCGGGACGTAAACTTTCATTGAAGCAGAGTTTCTGAAAATCTGTCAAAAAAGGTTCAGTGACCTTATTGGTTCACTTTTGAAAATGCGTAGTGTTGTCTATTCTCTCAAATGTTTTTTTCGGTTCCCAGATGAAAAATCAAGGAGTGAAACTGAGCTATGTTTAGGCAAATAATATGTGTCGTTTAATTAATTGTGAGAATTGCACTGCGTGTTGCACTCAACAAAGGACTCACCATAGGTATTAGAGTTATTTGATATGTAAGAACCTTGCTTGAGGAAAAGATGGAGAAAATAGTTTATGGAACGCACCTCTTCCACGCGGATGTCAGGTCATTTGCAACATGACAGATTCAAATACAGCTTTGTTCATGAGCTTAGTGTATGTATCTCAAAATGAGTTCAAATTTTCACTATTAACTAATTTAGAGCTCACACTATTTATAGTATCGTTCAACTCCAGAGATTAACCTCTTAAAACTTAAATAGCACAGAACATCGACGACTTAATCGAAAGGCCGAGATGGTTGCTATACCACTCTCATCTGTGAATTAAAATTGGAGGCTTCATTATGAAAATTAACACAAACGCCTACCTTTTGAGGAGTTACTAGTGCCAAGAAAAATTTTAAAAGGAGCAAAGAATTTTAAAGAAAAGAGGATATGATGATCAAAACATTTGGTGACTTAATTTTTAAAGGTAATTTCGTATCATAGTAGAGTATACGATATAAAAAACGTCGTAATATTCTGATTTAAAAACAGATGAGGTAAATGAACTGGATGATATAAAGTCAAAAATCCTCTGTTCGACGATGAACAGATTGAATTAAAATTATGCATTGAAATAGCGTTGTTTAACAATCTTGGCGGTAGTTTTAAAGCAGGGGTGGGAGAGGTTGTGCAAGAACGTATTCTGACAGGGACAATTGTCGCTGTTGACGATCCGATTCTGTTGAAGCTTTTGCATAAAAAACTGACACCAAGGGTTTATGATCAGTAAACAGGGTCACTGAGTGACCATCTATCAGAGACTTGAAATGCACAACCACTAGGAATGCGGCAAGCAGTTCGCGGTCACACCAAGGGCTGATTCACACCATACTGCCGGGCACGTGCCAGGCACATGCCAGGCACGCTCCAGTCCATTATTTTTCAATGTATTTCTAGGCAAGCATTCACACTAGCCGTGCCAGGCACGTGCCATGCCAGTCACAGTCCCGTACCTGTGGAGGCAAAAGAAATTTAGACCGGGACGTGACTGGCATGGCATGGGCCTGGCACGGCTAGCGTGAACTAGCAACGGTTCAGTGACGTCCTAGACTTCGTTTAATTAAAGAGGAGTGGTGTTATTTGTTTCTGTGCCAGCGGCAAGTGTTAGTTCCATGAACTTCCATCTTAAATGGAAAATTCTGACGACACAATGCAGTGGGATCATGCAAAAGGTAAGTAAACAATTGAATTAAGAATGAAACTTTATTTATCAGTTACATAAACAAAATTCGCTCATGTTAACTTTGAAATTAATGTTGGTTTATAATCTTGAAAGTTATCTGGGCCATTTCCTCTGCATATACTCAAATTTAGCTTTGACAGAGGTTTTTACTTTTTACTTTCGGTGTTATTCACGTTAACATATTGAGAAACTAACACATAAGTTCAATGCACAATATATTGAACCCTTACATGACATGTGACCCTAAGCACACCATATAACAAAAACAGTCATGACAAACTGCAGAAGGGGAATGAACCACGCAGCTAGAGATTTATTTATTGAAGAAAATGATAGCCACATGAAGGTAGAAAGTGGCAAGAGGCGACGGCCCTCACGAGACGCGCCGCACCGCAGCGTACGGATTCTTCCTCTGACCGGCACTGAAGAGAGTTCGGACCCGACTGGCCAAGCACCAGGGCTTGCCCACCCTCGTATTCCGGTCCGACTGAGTCATGAAATTTTGCTAAAAGTGGAAAAAAACAGGGAAACTATCCGTTGCGATATAAGGAAACAACCTGTGAAATACGTAAAGAAAATTATCAATTGAGAAAATAGGAACGTAACTTATCAATTGAAAAGTCAAGAAATGCGAGTAAACTATCAATTGGTGAAGTAAAATTTAGAGTAAACTATCAATTGGTAAAGTCAAGAAAGTAAAGGAAAACTATCAATTGGAAGATAAGAACGAAAAGTGTCAATTAAGGAAATGAGAATGTAAACAATCAATTATTTCTCACAGATGAAAAGACCGGCTTCACTAATTTATATTGCAGTCTCGAGAAGCGAGCAATATGACAGGCGGAACGGTCAGGACAAAGTACGGGGAACTACTGACCCACCTCGGCCCCGCGTCTGCCAATGCGCTGGCACGATGATCCCGTTAGGGGGTACGTGTCCTCCAAATGCTCCCCTGTATCTTCCCCCGAGTAAGGTGTTTAGTCGTCACCCATCGTCACACACGGCCGTTTAAAACCGAATCGAGAGAACATCCGTAGTGTAACAGCGAAATCAACAAGCCCGGTGAAGAGAAGTGTCGTAGTTGGATGCTAGGGTCAGACTCTCGATCCGAAGCCGCTGACAGAGGAAGTTGTGTTCGGATGATGTATTCAGAGGCTGCCAACAAAAATAATACGGCAGAAAAGGCCAGGCACAAGTCCCCGCAAAAAATGCCCACAACACATCCAGCACTGTCAGCTACCGAGAACGATACATATTAGCTGAAAACCACGCCATTTTCATCACTGCGAGGGGCGGGATTTGATTTCGACAAATTGGGTCGTCGAAATCAAATTAGGATTTTACGAACAAAATATAAGCTTTAGTTATAAAAAACTCTAGGCCATCAAACAATGAGCAACAAGATCAATTTTTATCTGTTAAATTCAGATAATTTTCACAAATTTAAACACTAACTTGCGAAAGCTAGCGCCAATACGAGAGCGTACCATTCTTGGTACAATCTTAGGTTTATTTGTAACTCTGAACACAATTCTATAAGAAGACTTCGTGCTATCTAAAGCACTCTTCAAGGAGACGGCTATTTACAATATTGTACACAAACCTGCGTACAAACGGCACAAACAACCCCGTAGCTCGTATAACGGTAAGACGAGCGTCGGGCTGTTTCAACTATACGCCACAACTACTTAAACCTACTTTTACCCAATCGCGGCGATCTGCGCAACTGGGCAGTGTCGGGGCAAGCCACCGGTTCCTGAGAATCCTCAGGAAATTCGTGCTGAGTGGGGCTCAACAGCCGAATGACCGATGTAGCGTGCCGCTTCACGGTCTCTCTCGTTTTTCCCTTCAAAGCTACCACTCCCGTTACTTCCCCTCTTCTGTTCGTGACCACCTTACGAACTATCGCCATAGCGTACTGCATACGTTGCAAGTGTGGTTCCTTCAATAGAATTACGTCGCCTACTTGAATTTTCGTGTGCGTAACAGGTCGGTAACGGTCAGTCGAGTCAATTGCTTGGTCGATTAAGGTTTTAATGAACTCTTCATGATACAATTCTACCAGTCTGGCGCGCACCTCGTTCAGCTTTTGGAAATCTTTCCACAAGTTACTCACCGTACTCTGGGTCTGTACCCAATCAGGATCGTCAGCGGTATCGGACTGCAAGGCCGGGATCACATTAAGAACAACCAACTCCCGTCCCTTTGTCAGAAGTTTAGGCGTGATAGGAGCGGCTACGTCGTCAGCGGTATTGTCACGCAGCGGTTCTTTGAAAGCTACCGGACGCGCATTGATCAAATAAATTGTCTGGGAAATTAATAATTCAAAATCTGAATGGTCAAGTACCACATTGCGGCTGGATCCAAAAATTAACCGTTTAGTAAACTTAACACTGACCTCCACTAGTGATTCCAAAGAGCTGTTACCTCTGAAGTATTGCTGAAATCCTTCAAATTTGACCGAATTTTGCAAAAGGTAGCTTTGGGTTTCAACATCTTTAATGAAGTCACTAATTATATTCCAACGGCAACAATTTGAATACCTAGATCAGACAATACTCTACTCGGCAGGCCGTGCTCAAACACATGCATCTGCAACGCACGCAAGAAGCTTTTGACAGTCAAATCATAACAAATCTTCAAGTTAACTGCACGACTCCAGAGACAAGCGACACAAAGGATCAATACTTTGACCCTTTTTTGTGGAGATAGATGTTTATTGGTCCCAAATTATCTAAGAAAACGAATCCGAAAGGGACATTGGGTGGATCAGCTCTGGAATCCCGGTGAGGGCTTTGATTTAGTTTCACCCTCATGCCATTCATGCGTCTACAATGGACGCAAGTTTCCAGCTCTTTTTCCCCCGTGGTGAAGACATTTTCGATCCAAAATTGTTTCCTCAAGTAAGATAGCACGCAATAGTAACCGGAATGTGCCATTTTCCGGTGGACATCACAAATTATCATGGTCGTGAGTTTGCTCCTTTTAGAAAGGAGAGTCGGGAAACAGTACCGCAGGTCAGTACGCCAGCGATCAAATTTGCTTTTTAGTTTGATTAACTGATCATCCAAAAACAGATTCAACTTATTGAAAAGGACAGGATAAGCTTTAGTGCTCTTTGCCCATTTTTCAAGAAGTCAAATTCCTCCGGGAAATTTACTCGTTGATCGACTGCCAGAATGTGCCTTACGGATTCTTCGCGCAGGTGCGCATCCTCTGGACTTACGAAAGACTCAAACATTCCAGTCCTTATTTTAACTCTAGACTTCAATTTATTGACAAATTTTCTGACGTACACATGAACTCTCACGAGTTTGTCGAAAGACGAGAAACGATCGAGAGGCACTAAATGAGTCACCTGAGCGTCGGCTGCTGCACATTTGGCAGAGAGGGAAACTTCTACCTGTACATCGGGTAGATGTGCAGCATTCGGGTTAGGAACATGAACATCAAGCAATGTGGGAGATTCCTCCCATAAAATTTTAGGACCCGAGAGGTACTCGGTCTTCTGCAGCTGCTTATAGTTAACTGGTCTAGACAAACAGTCTGCGAGATTTACGTCTGTTCCGACGAAACTGAACAAAATTGGGAAGCTAAAGCACTTGCGTTCAATGTACTGCAATCGATTCAAGACAAACACAGGCTTTCGTTGCATTTTGTCCAACTTGTGAACATGTGAATTCAACCACTGCAAAGTGATCATGCTGTCTGTGTAAAATTGCAGACTGCAAATATCAATTGGCGACGAGCACTTGTCCCCGGAAAGTTCCGAGTAAGTGTCGATGAGCATCTCAACGCCCAAGGTTACAGCCTGGAGTTCAAGTGTGGGCACGCTCTTCGCATCTAGTTGCTTATTTACGATTTGGTTTTTAGCAACGACAAATTTCACTTCATTCTTAGATAAATTTTGTATATACAGTACCGAGGCATACATTGCCTTACGAGCATCGCAAAACGCGATCAGTTTGTATCGGTCTTCTCTATTGCCGACAAATCTATCCATTACTGCAACAGGAGTAGCGTTAGCCTGAGCGCAAATGTTCTTCCATTCTTTTTGAGAACTACGGTCCAGGGGCGAGCCCCACGAAAGTGAGCTGTTTGACTGCAATGAGTGCATAAACAGTCTCGCACGGTTTACGCACAGTCGCTGAACATTGAAGACGTCGTACTGACTAGCAATTTCTTTCAAAATGAGGCGCTTCGTATTGGCAAGAGGATTCAAGTTAATTTTTTTCGTGAACAGCGAATCGTTAGCACGATCCCAGACCATGCCCAACAAATTCACTTTCGTGGGGGCAACTTCCAGAGTTTCTTCCTCTATCCGTGCCTGCAGTTCTGTGTCATTCGTTACCTTTTGCTGTAGCTCGAACCCGTAAGGGTTAAACACGCTGTCCAGCTTAGTGTAAGCCCTCTGTAGTTGGGTCGAATTTCCCACAAGCGCGCCATTATCGACGTACATGAGAGCATACAATAATAATTTGAGCTTTTTCAGCTCTTCGTCGTCACTCATGGCATCGCGACACAAGATCTTGTACAAGGATAGCATGAGAAGAGTGGGACTGCAGCGGAGTCCAAAGCTCAGACGAAGGTTCCGAAACGCGACTATTTGAAAGTCATTTTCAGTCGCGTTCCTGAATCAGAGGAAGAGTAATCTATTAGAATCTACCTCGTTGAAGGCTATCTGAAGGAAAGCCTTCTTCAAATCGAAACAGAGAAGCTTCTCACCGAACCTTAGCTGTAACAGGGCACTGGTAATTTTTTGGTTCAAAGCGGGCCCAGAATGCATCGCCTGATTATGGCTAATAGCCTTGCTACCGCTTGCCTCGCACAAATTGGAGAGAAAGACAACCCTGCACTATGTAGAGGCTCTGTTTAATTTAAAAACTGGCATTTGAGCCAGAAAACTATGCGTCGGATGCTCTCCTATGAATTCTGCGAGGTCGTCGATTTTTTCGATAAAACTCGACCGTTCTTGCTCAAGAAAAACTCATCAAACATCTTTAAGCGATCATGAATAACCCTGTACTTGCCCAAATTAGACCTCAAAATACTGTGGGCAAGGTGAAAATTGCTACCCAGTAAGTGAGAAACCTCATACCTCCAGAGTAGAGGCATCTTTATTCGTTCGTCCGAGTCACGTGAGCAGTTATTTAAGGCAAAATTTACCACTCTGCCGTTCACCTCAGCCGATTTTTCGGGATAATACTTTGTATCATAATTAAGAAATCTATTCGACTGTTCCGCAAGAGAATCTTCAGCAAGCTGAATTAACTTTTGGTCAAAGATGGAATCTTTAGTAGGACAGACGATCGACACATTGGTTTCTGCCATTAGGTCAGAAGTACCCCTGCGGTCTAATTTTTCGTCTCTCTCGTCAGGATCATTTCCAGCAGGAAGAAAATCTGAAGTAGAAACATTGCAACTGCAAACTGATGAATTTGCTGCATATGACAAATGTTCAAGATTATTTAGAATTTGATCAGTGTTTCCCATCAGCAAAACCCCTGCTTCAGTCACCGAGAACACCGAGCGAGGCGGCAGACCAAAGGACACCTGAGACTCCAGCAAAATATCTGGGTTACCAGTACCCAGCACAAAGCCTATACCGGATACCTCGTCAGTTCGGCATGACAAGAGGGAGTCGGCAAGTTCATAGCCTTTTTGCTGAAAATGAGAGACAATTTGAGAAAGACCCGGCAAGTTCAATTTTACTTTTAGATCGGGAACACAGATAGCTTGCAGTGAATGAATTTGATCCTTTAATGTTAAATCCAACTGAACGACTTTAGTCAAGTAGGTTTGAGACTCATTGAAACCGTTGACAGTAACGTGAAAGTTATCCCTTATCACCTTCAACTGTTGCTCATCAGCAAGGCGCGTCTCGAAAAAGTTGGCCTGACAACCAGAGTCCTTCAGTGCTCTTATACCAACAGCGTTACCAATGGAGCAAGTAAATGTTGGCAAGATAGATTTACTGCCCGTTTGAATCTGTTGGACTGATCCAGTCCACACGACTGATGCAGTTACGTTAGAGTTTTCCTTTACTTGATCAGCTCTGGACTTCACTTTTTCTTTCTTATTGCGAGCAGGGTCAGAAACTGGGCTGCGTTTAGCCGTTTCCTCGCTAGAGCACAGGAAAGTCATGTGCTTTCCGCCACAATGAAGGCAAACTTTTTGAAACTTAAATTTACAATTTTGGTTTACATGGTTACTATAACCACAAGTGGTACACGCGCCAAGGGACTCGAGTCTGTGCCGTTTAGCGTCAGGAGTAGAGTGTTCTGGGCAATTCGCCGTGGAATGTGACGTTACTTTATCACCACCCCTAACACTGCATAGACTGCAAAACATCGGTTTATTGACACGCAAGTTACTAGCGGGCTGAAAACTCACTCTAGTGGCAAGGCCACTTACACTAGTACTCCCAGAGGGAAGCATTTGTTTTGGCTTGGACCCTGCTACTTCAACAGAGCTCTCCTTACAGCGATCTAAACCTCGGAAAATATTTGAGTTTATATCATCGAAAGATGGCTTGTTTTCATAACAAATAAGAACAAGTTAATTTTGGAGCTCTGATGACATTCCAGTCCAAGCAAAGTACTGCAAGATGTCAGTTATACTGATGTCAAGGTTCTCAAATAGGTCAGCAACGACCCCCATCTCTCCCACGAACCCGTAAGCACTGCCATCATGCTTCAATTTTAACTCTGACAATCTTTTGATGGCATCGAACTTCTGCACCACCTCACCCGCAAATGCTTCCTCTAGGAGTAACTTCGCACAACTGAACGATTGCTTTGCAAGAAGGTCCAAGGGAATTGATGAGAACTAAAAGTTCTCCTTTCAATTGTCGTTTTAAGAAAATAAATTTCTCATAGCTTGAGAGTTGGTATTTATCAATTACTGACACAAAGCTCCTCAAGAAGTGACTCAAACACTCGTCTGCACCATGGCTGTGTGTCGGCAATGGTATCTCTGGGAGTTTTAATTTGTGTGGAACTTGAGATTGACCAGAGGCAGCACCAACTGAACTAACGCCGGGCGTGTCTACTCTTGACTTCAAAGAAGTTCTACACTCAATTACTTTTTGAAAGTACGATTCACACGATTCGTTCTCTTTATCAAAGTCGTAGGTGTCGTCCGAAGACGACCAAACAAGTTCAGAAACTTCACGGTTAACTTTGTCTAGATCAACACCCAACTTCTCAATTTTGGCTAAACAAGTTAGGCGAGTCATTTGATTCATCGAATAAATCTCTGTACGCACCTTTTCATGGAGCTTGGTAACCTGTGCCCGCCAGGTACCTCGCAGCTTGTTTAAGAAACCTAGGTCCGACATTTTCACGGCTAGCTACGGAAACGCTCAATATTTAACACCAATATAGAGCTTCAACAAAAGTGCAGCCCGAATCGGGACTAGGCAAAATCAGTTCAGGCAAAATCAGTTGAGGCAAAATCAGTTGAGGCAAAATCAGTTCAGGCAAAATCAGTTCAGGAAAAATTAGTTCAGGAAAAATCAGTTCAGGCAAAATCAATTCAGGCAAAATCAATTCAGGCAAAATCAATTCAGGCAAAATCAATTCAGGCAAATCAGTTTAGGCAAAATCAGTTTGGCAAAATCAGTTTAGGCAAAATCAGTTTAGGCAAAATCAGTTTAGGCAAAATCAGTTTAGGAAAAATCCGTTTAGGCAAAATCAGTTTAGGCAAAATCAGTTTAGGCAAAATCAGTTTAGGCAATATCAGTTTAAGGGAACCATTTTGGAGCATTTGCAGTCAAAAACTAGATTTTCCCGATTGTTTCTTTTATTGCTTTAAAAGAGTTTGAGATATGTCTCCGAATGTCTGTAGAAATATCAGGAACGTATCCCAGAGCTAGCGCCCCCCCGAGAGGGGGAGAGCATCCCCCTTGCGGACCTTTTTTTTCATTTATGAACCTAGAGCAATAAAATTTAGTACACTGATAGGAAATGCAATTTAGAATCATTTACCTTCTATGAGAAAATGCGATTTTCTCTGAAAGAAAGTTGGAAATCATAGAAAACGACATTTTTGGGAGGGGTTTTCTAAATGCTAATTCTGACAGTTTTTGAGCAACAGTAATGATTTTGGTATCATTGGATGCAGAATAACGTGGACATTCCAAAAAAATAAATGCTTTACCTCAAATTTCCAATTTTTTTTTCCATTTTTTTATATGTCATCATTCAGATTTCTCAAGGTAAGCGCCCCCCCTTCCAAACCTTTTTTTTATTATTGAATTTAGAGCAATGAAATTTGAAACACTGATAGGAAATGCAATTTAGAATCATTCATCATTTATGACCAAATGCGATTCTCTTGAAAAGAAAACGGGAAATCATACAAAACGACATTTTTTGGGAGGGTTTTCTAAATGCTTCTTCTCTGACATTTTTTGAGCTGCAGTAATGATTTTGGTATCATTGGATGCATAATAACGTGGAAATTCAAGAATATTAAATTTTTTTTCTCAAATTTCAAATATTAATTGAAAAAAATGACAGAATTGAAAAAATAAATTTTTCTTTTCAAATTCATATATATGATGTCATAACTTTATAACTTTTGAACAAAAATGAATTTCGAAAAACTATTAACTTTTTTGAAAAGCAATCGTTTTTCTGCATCCAATGATATCAAAATCATCACTGTAGCTTAAAAACTGTAGGAGAAGAAGCATTTTTAATCTTAAAAATATTGTTTAAATAACAAGTTTTCATGACGTTTTTCATAATGACTCGGACGTTTACATAGAGCAATGCGGTTTGTTGCATTTGAAAGTGAAATGTGTGCTCTAAAAAAGCTATAGATTACTTTTTTTCAAATTGCATGTAAAACTTTCCTTGGACTTTTTTACGCTGAAATTAAAACTTTTACCCTACCTCTTTCAATAAAATTATATAAATTCGGAATGAAATAAATCAAAAAAAGTGATCTATAACATTTTTAGAGCACACATTTCACTTTCAAATGCAACAAACCGCATTGCTCAAGCTTTGTAAATTTCGGAGTAATTCTGACAACTATATATATAAATTTTTATTATAACGAATAATTAGTTTTCTATGCCCTTAGGAAGAAATTTTATAGAGGATAAGTTGTTAAAAATGTGGAGATCTAGTAGTCTGCAAATTTTCATAGACATACGTCTAATAGAAAAAAAGTTTCCAGTTTTTGGAAATGGTTCCCTTAACCATTGTAAATGCATAAAACACTCACGATAAATAAAATATGTAGTTTTTAAGTACGAAAGTAATGTGTATAATAACAAAGTGCTCAGGAAATAATGATGATACATAAAACAAGAAAAGTATCTTTTTGATTGCTGGTTCTAAATTCGAATTTGATTCACTCAAACCTGTTCTGATTTTTCCGTTGGGAGAAAATAATGCCTTAAAATTTGTTGGTCCCCATAATTAAATGTTATGATAAAATGGGGAGTAACATGTTTCTCTTACCTTAAACATACAGCTAGCTTTTCTATTGGAGTGATTGCTTCTCTGTATGGCGTATTTTCTCTTTCCAGCTCACGTTGAATTTTTGATAGAATTTCTTCAAAAGATCCAATATTCATCCGAAAATAGTTGAAAAATTTGCTTTCATCATCAATGAGACGTGGGTACAACGTGTGAAACTCTCCTTCACTTTTTCTGCTTTCCAGCATTGGATGAACCCACAGTTTCCTTTTTTCCTTTTCTTTCTTTCTCTTCATCATCTAGAGCAATAACAATAACTACCAAATCGGACGGAGAAAAATCACACATCCTTCACAAGTGATGATGCCAAAGGGACTGATTCGTGCACGGCTCTTGACCGAGCCGAACATGTGAACACATCAGGCAGGGAACGGGCCGTGCCTGGCATGTGCCTGGCACGTGCCCGGCAGTATGGTGTGAATCAGCCCTTAGAGTACATCTTTTGCACATCTGAAAGTTTCTTGTAAAAAAAGAGACAGGAGCAAGTTGAGAGTCAACAAGTTGATTAAGGGATGCTCAAACGGCAAAGTTTGACGCATCAAATACTAAGAGGTTGTCGGAAGCTTCAGGTGCAGGGAAACAGAGGGTAGAACAATCGGCAAGAGCCTGGTTTAGATCGTCAAAAGATTGCCCTGCAGCCTCATTCCACGTCAGCTGTTTAACTGCCGGGTGGCTGCACAAATGTTCGGTTAACCCAAGAACATTGTTAGCAAAAGAAGGTATCATAGGACGAAAAAAATTTAGCATTCCCATGAAACGTCGAAGGTCACGGGAACACTGAGGAAAGACGCAGTCGGCAATAGCTGCCACTCTATCATCAGGTGGCCGCATGCGATCAGGGGTTGCGGAGTCGGAGTCGTCGGAGTCGCATGTTTTACGGTGGAGTCGGAGTCGCTTTTCTTAATGTGATGGAGTCGGAGTCGCTATTCGAGAATGTGGTAGAGCCGGAGTCGTTCATTCGGATGTGGTAGAGTCGAATTTAGAGTCGCTATTTTTTGGTGCCTCTGATTCTAATTTTTCCTTAAAGTTATTCATTATTGATTAAAACCGAAATTATGCAAAACTCAGTTAAAACACTTTGCTAAAAAGCTGAAAATGCGCAATGTTTTTGTTGGATATTTTATTCGAGGTTCGAAACAACGTATTTATACCTATTACCTAATACTGTCATTAATACCTTGTCATTGTGGGTCCGCACACATATATATGAGATGCCTACGAGTGTGAAATATAATTTTCGTACAAGAGCAATAATGCATATTTTACAGTTAGAAAGCTGGAAATAGTAATTGAAAGCATAACAAATTCATTATGTGTTTTCTGTTTCGTTCATTTCCCCTTCAATTAATACATAGGACGTAGAAACTAGTGGTAAATGTGTTGCAAGTTATTTGCTAAACAGCTCAGCTGACGTACCCAATACATTGTGCTCACATAAAGAGTGGTACCTCTGTACGCTCTTAACTAGTCTCTCTTTTGGTTGTGATTTGGTGCATGGATTGATAATGACTAGTTTTTCCAGAAACCTCAAGTTATGTTGTGATCATAAACATTTCTTTGTCTGTAGGTTGTGATATACTGATAATGACTAGTCTTGCGAAAACCTGAAGCCATGGTCCAAAACAAAAAGACTTCTAGTTTCTAGCTTATGCTATCGCTATTGATAATGAAAATTCAACTAGCTTATTCTGATGTTAATAACTGGCATATTAGTGGATTTTTTTCAGCAACCTATATACCTATGCACTTCAAATTTATCTCTCTGTTTTGTTGACTTCTTTGTCTTTAGGTCAAGTTAACATGTGTTAATAAGGAAATTTTTGCTCATTTTTAAATTTATTCCTTGAATATTGTTTGGTTCTTTGAGAGGTATGTTGGATTTCACCATTTCATTTACATGTTCAATTTTAACTGGAATAGTATCTATTTCTCGGAATTATACTATTAATTACTTTGGCAATGTAAGGTAATCAATATAGGTATTAGGATACATGAAAAAAATCAAATACAATGTAAACGAGCTGCAGTGGAAGAAACAACACAACATCTAGCAAAAATTCCACTTAGTCAATCACATGTTGTAACTAAAAGCAATGCACAATCTCAGCTGCAATGATTGTTGCATTTATGCGATAATACTAATTTTCTTGTTGAAAACGTTCCAAATTACACTAAACATACAAAATGAAAAGAGCATGGGCCATTATTAAAATAAGAAAGTGTGAAATACATGGTAAAAAGTCAAACGCGAATAAAAGTCATTATCACATTACACACCATGAAGCTAAGATTTGTTTATATATGTAAATAAAACGTTCCGAAAACGTCAGGCCCCTGCAACGAAAGCTGAACAACTTTTGCATAATATAGCCGAGACACAACATTGTGTTGAGCAATAATATGACCTTTTCTGCATTGTTACCCTGCATAGTCGATGTAGATACAGAGAATAAAAGACAGTGTGCAAGTCTTGCCTACCTTATCTACATGTATATTGTGATTTTTGGAATTTTGAGCGATTTTGACCCTATGTAGTTTTAATTATTACAGCTATATAGGGTGTTTTTTTTGTGCGGATCAATTTCAATCATTGGTAATAACTTTGAGTACATCAATTTTCACGGATGATAAACTGCCAAAAGCTCCGTAGTTTTAGAGTTATAAGGGCTTAAAGAAACTTTAAATCTCAAAGTAGGATACCACGTGCTCGCCAATGTTAGCGCTAGTCTTGATAGGTCCGACCCCACAAAACAGATATTTATTTTGACAAAAAACCTGCAAGCACTTTACAGTTGCGAAGAATTTGGAATCTCAATCATCAGATGGCCGCATGCGATCAGGGGTTGCGGAGTCGGAGTCGTCAGAGACGATTGTGTTCGTTCAATTCAAATGTTCGTCAGTAAATTAACACTCAGCCATCATCGATAAACTTTAGTAGTTATTTCATCCAATTAACAAAACGTACAAACATTTTTAAATGTTTATTAGGTTGAAACTGTAAACATTCTTCCTTACCGTTAAACGCTTGCAGTTTTTATTGTGAAAATATCATAAAACTTTTTTATTGAGGTCGAAGCTATCATGACTATCATGGTGGTAAAGTGCCAAACTGCACTTTACCACCTCATTTCATCCGGCCAGTAACGGAATGACTGAGGCATTTAATAAATTGATCAAGACCGCTCTGGCGGCAACCGTAGTGAATGATCTAACATCATGGGATGAGCAACTGCCTTTCGCGACGCTAGCCCTGAATTGTTCTTACCATGCTTCAGTCAGAAACACACCGTTATATTTGTTCCATGGCCGCGACGCCCCTTTGCCTTTCTCAGATATCCTGCAGCCACGCATCTTAAATTATGCTTTCGATGAGAATTTTGTCCACGCCGCCTTTGCCAGGTTACAAATAGCATTCCAAGGCGCTAAGTCAGCGAGCCGAGATGCTCATGACAAGAATGTGAGAAACCAAAGGTGTGAGAGACAAAGAACTCAGAGTTGGCAATTGCGTATTTCTGCGAAATAACGTGGGACGAAATAAGGCTATGGGGAAATTTCGACCGAACTGGGTAGGTTCGTATCGAATTCAGGCGATTCCAACACTCGAGAACGTAGTCATACGACCGGTTCACGGTCGTCAACACGAGATAACAGTTCACCGGAACCGACTTAAGCCTGCGTCATTTCAGCCAGAAACCCCCCTTGTTGTGCAGGGCGAACACCCCCGCAGAAATAGGGAGGTCGTTGAGAATGAAACCGGATCACTCCGTGACGAATGCGACTCTGATAGCGAGGAAAGCGAGATACACATAGCGAGGCCTGACGTCTCCCCAATCCCCCACACTCTGAAAACGAGACTGCCTTACGCACTCAGGTCGGCAGGGCCGGTGGAAGATATGGCTATCTAAAAGTCCTCTCACATTAATAGGTTAAATAGCAAATAAGTTTACCAACTAAGTATTTCCTTTCAGAGTAACTTAGCGACAACTACTTATAAGTATTAATAAATATTTCCTTTCAGGTTTAGCGTAGGAGATAGATGAGAAGTAGATTCACTTTACAATTAACGAAGAATAGATCGCACGTAAGGAATTTTTCCTCGTCGGCGGAGAAGGGAGTAAAAATAGAGATTTTTAATTTTTCTATTAACAGCTGAGGGAGAAAGATAGCAATGATGCAGTCTAACAAGCTGCACAGGCCTACCAGGCGACGATCAGTCTAATGTAATCTGATGACAGTTTTTTTTGCTCTCGCTCGTTTAAGCGAGACCTGACCCTGGAATTCGTATACTGATAAGAACTCGAGATAGTGGCTCGGAACAGTCCGATTGATGATTTCGACATGGAATCCTGGAAGCTGTTTAGAACTCTACCGAGACATTAGATTAATTAGGTTATTCCATTACGGACGTAGTGTAGTTGATTAGCGATATTGCTCTTTAATAATCGTAGCTTAGTTTGAGATGCGAATGCTGGATGAGCTGTCACGAGAGAGCCTCGAGCCACGGCTTCAGGAGACAATGGAACCGCAGAAGGTTGTAAAATTGGAAAGCGCTCCACTTCGGAGAGCGTGTAATAGGAGCGGTAGTACGCTGCCGATTACGGGACGTAGCCTAGATAGAGAGAAGCGTACAGCTGTGCGTTTATGAGTAGAAATATAATTTCTTGTTGGAGAAGAACAATGAATAGCAACGGCAATAAAGGCCGAGCAGTGATAGAACTTAAAGGCTCCTGTGCTGGGAAACCAGAGGGTGAACAACGACTTGCAGTCGTCTGAGCTGGAAAATTTAATGATAAATTGTGCTAAGGTCAATTTGAAGGTTTTTCAGGAAGACGAGAGCTTGCGAGAGGTTGGCATGTGCTTTGTGCCGAGAGGGCACCACAGCGGCTCACAACGGGACTGACCGGAAGTGCTGGTCGACGTAAGAGAGAGAGAGAGAGAAAGAGGCATTCATCGAGGTAAGATCGGGGAAAAGCTCCTGTGCGAAGAAATTTCGGGCGTGAACAATGGAGGCGGTCATAAATATCTGGTTGCTGATGAGCGTGGGAGTGAGCACTGAGTGAGGTTTAACTGTAAAGATTTCGTGGACATTGTTCCAAAGGAATGTGCGCAATGCATAGCAATGCATCTCAGCTGCTTACCCAGGAATCGTGAGAATACAGAATGCCTGAGAGTAAGTCTGGTGAGACTTTGAGGTTCATGATGATACTGTGCATGCTAAGGGACGCCTTGAGCATTGCAACCATAGGAAATATTTTGCTAGCTTCGTACGAATTGATTATCAAATGCAATGAGTATTGCAAGAATTAAGGAAAAATTTGCTTGCCTCTCACGAGTCTGAGTAGCAAATGCAATTGAAAAAAAAATCAACTGAGAAAATAAGGATAACATAGGAAACCTCATCATCATTAATTTTAAGGACCTGCAACATGAACTATGGGAGAGCATCTCGACAAGAGATGGATGGAAGATAGAAAGAATG
>JACJUY010001088.1:32242-49430 GCA_014220935.1 Platorchestia sp. MABIK | reverse complement strand
AAACTATATGAAATAGTTTCTCAAAATGTTCATATTGTTGGACTTGATTAGCTGTACAAATGTTCTCTTGTTACAGTTAAAAAAAAAATTTTCAAGAGAGGATTCTCCTACATCAACGTGGTTTTATTACACCAGAGGAAAT
Source organism: Platorchestia sp. MABIK (assembly GCA_014220935.1). Lineage (NCBI taxonomy): Eukaryota > Metazoa > Arthropoda > Malacostraca > Amphipoda > Talitridae > Platorchestia > Platorchestia sp. MABIK. The sequence goes on along the minus strand of JACJUY010001088.1, from coordinate 49,288 downwards.
TCTCGCACCATGTTTCTGCTTGGCTAAGCCTGAGTGGCTATTTACGGCTTGTCCAAGACAACACACTATATAAACTCCTTATCCTTTTGTTATTTATTCATAAGCCAACGTGCGAACCGTTCACGAGTCAGCTAGATTGAGCTCTTGCACCCTCTTATAATGGCATGGGTGCATGCCGTTGTCTTGGACAGTTTGCCATACTCAAGGAACTTCCTTGGCCAAACTAGTGAGTGAGAACGTATTCCGAGTGCGTTTGCTGAGGCTCGAGTGCTTGTACGTGGGTTTGCTGCAAAATGATGTAATATCAGCTCTAAGTCATCAGCGCGTGCTCGCTGAAGACGAGGACCACCAACATGTCTTCTGTTTACCTTAAAACTACCTGTGTCCTGTAGCCGCGGATGCAATCATATGAAACTATGATGATCAGGCAAATGGCGGTTGGGAAAACGACCTGTACACAGTCTAGCAGCCCTTATAGCATTGTCATTTGCCGCACCATTTGCCAAGATCATATCTGTCATTTCAAAATTTTTTAAACGATCCATGTTGTTGAGAGTGTTACACAGCGTACACCTACAGCAGACGGCAGGTAAACAAACGTTGTCATATAGCGGGTCGTCACAAATGAGAATGAGAGAAATTTCTCTAAAATCAAATAAATTTCATTGATTAAAAATCTCTAAAACGAAGCATTTTTGGGTATTTCGTTATTCACGGAAATGAGTTTGTTTTGGGTCCCAATACATAATGTCAAAGTTTGTACCATGAGTTAGAGAACACCCTGTTTATATGCAACTACATTAGATTATCATTGGATGATACGTAGATCTGATCTTTAAATGAAATATAGCAACAAAGTTTTTTATCGCTCGTCAAAACGATTTTCGTAAAAATAATTTGGAATTTGGTTCATCGATATAAATGATATATTTACCTTGGCCTATTAATTTGAAGAGATGGCAACATTTTTATTACTCACGCAGGAATGCTTGTGTCGTAATGTGCTCATATAAATTGAATTCTAACGGAATCGTTCATAAGTACTCAATGAATCACATTAGTATAAATTTTTAAGATTGAATCTGCATTTGGTCCAATCTTATGTAGTTGCATATACATGATTTCAGATATATATATATATATGTATTTAATAAAGTGGAATTTCACGCACGTAAATCACTATATGAGTGTAAATAAATCCTTGATACTATGATACTATGTGTAACAAAAAATTACCTTTTGAACATAAGTATTTGAACAAATGCATACTGCATGTGCGGAAATCCAGATAGGTCACCTTATCAATAAGGCTACCACTCGAAGCAATTTCATTTGATGAGTTGACCAGGCACGATATGTGCGTTTCCAGTAGGTTGTTCTGGTCGGGTGACTACGACACAAAAAGCATGTCTACTTAAATCACCCGCCATGCAACCCTCGGCAGTCTCGCCCCAGATTTCGCCTCGCACAGTGCCACTGGTTCAGTCGCCACTACAATCCTAGCGTTGCCGTGACGAGGGCTGCGTATTGCGTGAAGCTTTGGGTCACCCAGGAAGCGCCTGTTAGTACTGCTGAAGTTTGGCGCCGGAAGACGGGTTGAGTGGGGAGCTATTCGGTCACTACGTAAGGGAGCAGAGTTTGCCTCTTCGCCTCTTCGCCCGCTGACGTGTGACCTGACCATGGGAGCCTAACTCACCGGGGGCCGTTTTACTCCTCTCAGTCTTACGTCGAAGCACTGGATAGCACCGAGGGGTACGTGGGTTGGTTGTCCATTGTGATTTGCTGTCAACGTATCAATTTGGTGCTCTGGTCAATTAGGGTGCAACGCCACACACGCTTTCGAAGATAACTTATAATGGCTGGATAACTCTAAACCTTGAAACTTACACCCGTATAACTTTATAACTTGAAACCTTATAACATAAAACTTGAAACCTTATAACATATAACTTGAAACCTTATAACTTACAACTTCAACCTTATAACTTATAACTTGAAGCCTTATAACTAATGACTAGAATTGGAACGCAATTCTGCAGTTGATATCTTATCAGCTGCCTCGGAAGGGGTTGAAGTGGTTCCAGGGTTATTTTGTGTCCTTGAAGGCCAAGTCTTTGTTTTTCCCTACAGGCCGTTGGGTCTAGGTCTTGCGGGTCAAGCGGCGGGCGCTGGCGTGTGGCAAGAGCTGCGTGTTTTGCACTCGGGCCCGATCAGTGCTACTTCTCGCCCGTTGATTCGTTTGACTTTGCTGTTTACAATTGTTACTGATCTATCGTTGAATTTAATTAAAATTTTCAATCCGGACTTTCTTTAACTCCACCAACATTTTTTGTACACTGTTATTAAAATCGAAGTTTAAAATAGCTTCAATGAGTAGTATAATACGAAGTTTTTATTATTGACTTGTATCTTTTACGCCGGACAAAGATCTGAAACACGCACTGTTTCCTGATGCTGGATCCTTAGCACATTTTATGACAGCTTGTCATTTGATTGCAGCACTGGCGGAAACTTTTTGCATTCCTCGCTAAAGGAAAAACGATTGTCTCGCTCATCACACCCAATAGAAACATATTTAACACAAAAGCGCTCAAATTAAGGCGTAATAATGTCAATTAGGCTTTGAATAATTTAAATTTGATTGGGATTAATTTGAACTTGACTTGGATTAAATGAACTTTATGTAATCAACTTGAACTTAACTTGGATTGAAATGAACTTGACTTTGATTAATTTGGAGTGAAAAGTTTACCGCTTACATTTGTGCGCACGTGGTATCATAATTTAGGTTTCGAAGTTTCTTTAAATGGTTTATGTTTCTTCGTTTTCCTTTGTTTACCCTATTTTGCAGGATCGGAATGTGGGGTTTCAAAATGCATCTCCTCCAGTTTTTGAGCAACAGTAATGATTCTAGTATCATTGGATGCGGAAAGACGTGGGCATTCCAAAAACTTGAACGGATATTCGAAATCCCGTTTTGGTCAGAAGTTTTGACGTCATAAGTACCTCATTTTTTGAAAATGGGCATGCCTTGGATATTTTTTGTTTTTCATTCAGACAAAAAGTTTTGAAAATTCCATTAAAGTTTATGGCATGTACAAGTGTTCTCGCATCCAATGACACCAAAATCATCACTTATCCTAAAAAACTGTAGGAGGAGATGAATTTTGAACAACTGCCCCTAAAATCTCGTTTTCTACGAATATCTCGTTTTCTTTACAGAAAATCGCATTATTCTATGGATGACAAACGATTCCAAATTGCATTTCTTATCATTACATCAAATGTCATTGCTCTAGGTCCAATATTAAAAAAAATCTTCCTCATGGGGTACTCTTTCCTTAAGAAATGCAGCTTATCACGGTAAAAAGCTATGGGAAGGTTTTCAAAAACATCTTGCCTAATAATAATTTGGATCAAAATACACAGTTTCTGCTTGCTTGGTCGGTATGTGCGTCTGTGACGTTCTTAAGGATGCTTAATGACCGTATCTGTGATACCAGTTTCACCAGTGCAAAAATACAAGAATATTTTAATCGCGGGTACTGATAGGATGGATCTATTTGTGTGTCATCGATAACTTGAGACTTTTTTTAATGGAAGCCATCGAATCCCGTCATTTTTGACGGATCATTTACACTGGTAGATATATATTGGTAAAACTTGTTTTTCAAAACTCTCTAGCCATTTTAAAAGTCGCTCGTAAATATAGAAAACAATAAACGTATGTACAGGTTGCAACACCTGCAACCATTAAGAAACTCATCTCATAAATTGTGAATAGTTGAAGTTGGAATAACAAAATTGTGAATAGGTGGAGTCGGAGACGGAGTCACCAAATTCTGAAAACGTGGAGTCGGAGCCGGAGTCACCAAATTCTGAAAACGGAGTCGGAGCCGGAGTTACCAAATTCTGAAAACTTGGAATCGGAGCCGCAGTCGTAAATTTATTCCTCCTACTTCGCAACCCTGGTCAGAGCTCACCTCGTACCCAAGGAAAGCAAGTTTTGTCTGGAAGAAGCTACATTTGTCTATCGACAAACGCAACCTGTGCTGAGCGAGGAGGGAAAGAACGGTGGGCACGTCGTTTAGGTGTTCATCCTTATTTTCGGAGGTGACATGCATGTCATCCAAATAGACGATGACGTTTTTGCCATTAACAAAAATTGCGTGAATACGAGTATATCTTTGAAACGTAGGTCCAGCGAATTCGTATAACCAAACGAAGTGGTGACAGCAGTCTTAAGAATAGCATTAGGAGCAACAGGAATATGGAGGAATGCTCGCTCTAGGTCGAGCTTAAAAAAGACTTTTTTGGAGGGCAAAGACATGGTAAGAGAGCGAAGGTGGGAGATTATGTACCTATCCCCCACAGTTAGGGAGTTCAGTACTTGGTTCTCTAGGCAAGGTCTCCATTAAACCAGGTTCCTTCTTTGGATCGAGGTACAACGGTGGCGCTCAAGGAGAATTAGATCTTCGAACTATACCTGCTTTTAGCAGGAACTCAAATTCACTTTTAGCGGCTTTCAATTTAGCACTGGTTATAGGGCCCGGTTTGAAATGAACAGGTGAGCAACTACCGGTGTCGATCGTGTGCTGCACCGGACAATCGGTTGATTTATTTGTCGAACTGATTTGCAGAAAAATATTTTAATGCGGGGTTTTTGATCAAATACTCACAAACTCTAGGCTCTATTTGAGTTAAATCGATGGAAAATGCTGTTACCGCATTAACTGAGGAAGAAAGGGGAATTCTCCTACAGGTTAGACTATCGATGAGCTTGTTTGCTTTACAGTCAATCAACAACGAGTGAGCGGCGAAGAAGTCAATACCTTATATAGGCTGAACAACATCGGTAACCACAAATGTCCAACTTGAAAGAACCGTAGGAGGTTTTCAAGAACTACCGCCAAATCCGCCTCGCCTCTGCAAGCTATACATTCTCATGAACCCGTAGATAATGAAACTGAGGTGGGACGTAGTTGTCCTAATCCGGGGGAGGTCGGCCAAATACTTATTCCGGCTCATGTGTCTACCAGCAACTTTACAGTCCTCTGACTTACACGTGCGCTTACTGAAAGCGGCCGTCCGACAATCACAGCCTGGACAGATGTCAGTGTTAGTTTTCCGGACTACGAAATAGGGTGGGAGATCGAAAAGGGGACGTATATCTACTGGACGGGCGAGAAGCCGACAAACTAGGTCTATAAATGGCGCACCAGTTCCTACATGATCGAGCTTCAGACCCATAATAAAGGTGTGCTCTTCAAACTTTTGGACGCGGGTGCGTACGAAAAGCTCTAACACCGATTGGGAGGCTGGTATCGCTGTAAGTTGTGGCCTTATCAGTAGATAAGCCAACAACTTACAGCGATACCAGCCTGCCGTGATAATCAGTCGGCCGTGACCATATCGTAGCTAGTCGACTGAAACTTATACCCCATGCATATCACAAAAACCTTTAACTCCAAAGAGGTGACCTCATCGATGAACAAATCCCCTACCGATTTCATACTATGCAAACAAATACATAAACACGGTAGTGCGATAAAAGGGGCAGCTTGATAACAACGCCTGGTGGACGCAGCGCTCCCGATTTCCTCTGCTATGAGCATTTCTTGCTCCATCTCAGCCTGTGTATCATCGCCAAGAAAGAAGACCCCTTAGGCGTCCAGAAGCCGAAGACAAGCATGGCAGTACAGTGTTGTGAGTAGAACGAAATATTTGGTTCATCTTTACGTCAATCGATTCGTGTACGTTTCCGTGTAGTAGACTTCCGGAGGCATACGTCATTGTGTACGACTAAATTTTATTCAAGGTAGAAACTCTATTTTAGATCTTATAGAGAAAGTTGTTTCTCGGAGATCTCACATGGTTTTTTCATTAAATTGGATCTTAGGTGTAGCGCATAATATTTTGACATACTATAAGTTAATTAATTTTAATTTTGAACCCAGACGATCGCCCCATTTAATTTCCGTGTGTACACATTCAATTTCCTTTGGCCATTCCGCCGCACCCCATAACTACCCTTATTCCTCAGTCCCCCTTGTATTTGCTGTCTTCCCTACTTCTCGCGCTTCGTTTTCTCTGAAACCCAACTGTTACAAATTAGTTCTTTTGAAGTAGAAAATGTCTCCTCCACCCTTGCTTAAGCAGAAATGGATGAGGGAGAACACATGGAGGCACAAACTTAAATGATGACAGTCAGGCCCCTTATTTTCGATGAAAGCATTCCTGAACATTTTTTTCAACATCTTAGAGTCCCAGTTTTTCACGGTTAGAATTCGAAGTCCCAATCTGAAATTCCATCACGCACAGGGCGCACTCAATACTCAATTTGCCCGACATATCAATCAAAAGATAATTGACAAAGCAGACTATGAAGAGCTGAAGCGTTTCGTTAGAACTAAATTTGCACAGTCCGAGAAGGACCTTTTCGATGAGTTGGTGTCCCAAAAGGGTTTATTTTGCACTGATAAACCAACCGAAAGTAGGGATAACTTGCTTTCATTGGCCGTTGAGAATAACCTAGGCTTGTCAGAAGAATTTCGTAAAATGAAATCCTCAATGACATGCCGGTCGAGGATAGACCTTGGATAGCTAGCGGAAAGGAGGAAGACCTAGACGCCATCGCAGAAATCGCGATACCTGGTATACGCCCCAAAATCTCGAGTGTCGCTCTTAGGACCGATCTTAGCCAAAGACCACGCAAGACGGCGCCGCCCGTGAACTTTCGTTTTTTTTCACCGAACCCGCTTACTAGCGGGTTCGGTGAACTAATATGTGATAATATATTAGGTGCTAATATTCGGTAAAAAAATAATTTCTACCTTGAATAAAATTTAGACGTATACAATGAGGTCTAATTGGAAGGTAAATATGCAGAGTGGCCTAACCCACAAATCAACGGTCAAAAATGGCAGAGTGGCCTAAGTGATAATTTCACCTCAAGCAGCGTAGATGTCTTTCAGGCAGAGTGGCCTAACCAGCAGCGCGTATACATCGTCTTGCTGCACTGCGCCATGCGTTCTGGGGCAGAGTGGCCTAAACAGCAGATTAACGCTTTCTATATTTTATTTCTAGAGTATTTCAATGATAGTCTATAGCCTCGTTTAACCACTATTATGTAATTGAAGCTTAGAATAACTTGATCTGAAAGCAGATTTAAACATATCGTAATTCAACGCAAATTGAATATATTGCACTAACTGATAAACTCTTATATCGTAAAGTGCATGCGGGTGTTTTATAATAACATTTGAAAACCAATTTTGATATGAGTTTTAAACAATTTGAAGCTGTAGAGAGGCGTATGCATAAGCAAAGAGAATGTAAATAATTGCATTGGTTTGTTATCAACAATATTTTCATGCAAAGGAAACTGAACACATTCGTATCTTTTCTTCCTAGTTACAGGTTACGTCAGGATTAAAATATTAAGCTATTACTGCTTAGTTTTAGTGTGAGAAATCCCAATACTGCAATTCACCATCCTGGACACAGAAAACAAGCAAAATTATAACAATGTGTTTTTAGTGGATTTAGACACGTTAAGCGGTCTCACAGTCTTAATATTTAGAAGCTCTTCTAACTGGAACACAAATTAAATTATTTCTCAGTGAAGGATGATAAAAGATAACAAAAATAGATCATGTAATAATATTTAATCATAATCTCCGTCAAACACAAAATGCTACACTCAAATGCTATCATCCCGTTACTAGCATTACCTGTGGCTAATTGGAGAAAAAATTCTGCGTAACGAGAGGAAAAAAAACGAAAGATAGAAGCTAGAAGGGCAGGTTTGCGGTTAACACAAAAATAGCAAGCTTACTCAAATCCAATAACAGCAATTGAAGGAAGGTTAAGAAAAACAAACATTGAATAAGAAAATAATGGTGCTGAAAACATGACAACTGTCTACCTGAGAAAAAGATGGTCAGTGAATAAACAAAACTTATTCTATTTATTTCTCGTATACTCAATACTTTATCCCCTGAGGGAGACTGAGAAATCTTTCAGTAGGTGAAATTGGAGGGGAAATCTGCAGAGTGTCCTAACCCATAAATCAGAGGTCAGACCTGGCTGAGTGGATTAAGTGATAATTTCACCTCATAGGGGCGTAGATGTCTTTAGGCAGAGTGGCCTAGTTCCTAGTTCGGTTCCTAGTTAGTAACTGGGCTACGAAAAGCCAGTCAGGTAACCTTGCGATGAACACCATGCCCCTATCTTGAGAGCTCTAAAATTCTGTGTTTTGCAGGTTAGGACAATGAAAATTTGCCCTCCAATTCAGGGATACTCACGGCATTAGGGTGACCTGTTTAGTTGCCATGAGTTCATGTTACTTGGTTATGACACCTTTGCATTGAATTTCCTCACTCTCTAAAATTGTTGACATTGAATCACCATAGAGCATTTTCTTCTCTGCTCTCTGATAGTTATCTACAAAAGAGTACAGCAAGTAAAAATGGAGATCCCTGACCAGAAACAGAGAAAAGTTAGTCTCATATACAAAAATCATATAGATATATGTATATATAATTCAGTTTACTATTATTTTTAGCCACCCTATGTATTTTTCAAAATTTTATGTTTGTTTTAAAATTATTCACCGCATTGGTTTACAAAACTCTAATCTCTGTTATGCACAGATACTGCAGCAAACTTCAAGTGACATTTCGGGATATTCTCTTCAATCTTTAGTAACAGGCCAATTCCTTTTTTTTTTGACAGGGTGTCTACTGATATCTCATTTCCAAATTTTAGTACTCTTAACTACCTTCAACAGCAAAAATTACCTCCTATTTTTACATAATGAATGTTGTCCAAATGTCCATATGTTACAAATTGGCCTATAATAAGTAATTTGAGTCAATAGTGCACGCAATAACAGATGTTAAAAAATTCCATGTTTCTTAATACTTAAATCACCACATAAAATACTTGATACCAAGAGCAGCACCCCACACATAATTCACAAAAATCAAATTTTCAATGTACCTTTTCCTAAACAAACAATTGCTTGGCAATGACCATGTTTTAACAACCTTCAACCATGAAAAAACCAGGTCATCATTTGCAGAAAATAAACTGACTGGAAACTACACTTTTTTAATTTTAATTTTAAGAAGCTCAAGTTCATCTTAAAAAATCTCATGTTTAATTTTAAAAAATGTCTTGCATATTTTAAAAAAAAGTTTGATTTAACAAAACAAACAATTCTAAAATTGTGTACCTATGTAATAATAATGGTAATAAAAATATTTTAGTGATAATATAATTAAAGTCTATTTGAGAAGTCTATTTGAGAGAACTCACATTTTTCTAAATTTGGTGCCATTAAATTTAGAGTAAATTGAGTATCAGACAATGCCAAGCTGCTGTGATTTGGTACTTAACTTGACATTCTTTTAGTTTTACCTGTTAATCATTTTGCTTTAAATATCACCAGTACTATTGACAAAAATTATCTTCGTAAACATTGTGCAATAAGTAACTGCGTGACAAGTAAAACACTACCCTGCCTGAAAAGTTAAATATTACAAAGCTTCAAAATTGTATTTAAACAATAAGGCTGCTACAACAATGGTTTCTTATCTAATATTATAGTACATGTAAAACATAATACCAAAATAGAGACAAATTTCTTTTTACTAAAAATCTTTTTGTACACATTTATATCATGACTTGGTGAATTTATACACTATCTCCCATCTTCAAATATTTTAGTGAAAATATTCTGCAAATGTTTCTGTGAATGATTGTTGTAGCGTAGACATAGGTACCGGTGATATGCATAGCAAATAATTCATTGGTAAAACTGAAGGAATGTCAAATTAAGAACAAAATCACAACAGCTGGGTATTCTCTGATATTCTATTTACTCCAAATTCAGAGCCAGTGTTTTTAAATATGTAGGAATTCTCTCAAATAGACTTATATTATTATCATAATAATTTTATTACTAATATTTATATATAGTTATGCAATTTTAGACTTATACGTTCATTAAAATTAAACTTGAGGCCTTAGAATTAAACTTGAGCTTTTTATAATTAACTTGATGTTTTTATAATCAACTTGAGCTTCTTTGAATTGACCTTAAGCATTTTTAAATTAAAGTTTAAAAGGTGTAGTTGACACTGGGGGATTGTAATATCTTCTTACAGGAATATTTCCGGTATTTGTGAAGGAAAGGACCATAATTGATTTTTCAATTTTTGCTTCATAAACATAGTCAATTTGATCGAAATAAACAATTTTTCATCTATGCACTTTCTGTCGCAAATGAGTATTGAATGAGCTATAGCAGTATGTTAATTTTCATCTATGATGATTGGAATGCGCTCGAATAAACAGCTACTAATCGATTTTTTAATTTTGTTGCTTGAATCATGGTAACAACATCATGGTAAAAGTTGAAAATTGATTATGGCCCTCTACTGCACTTTTGCCATATTACCTATAAACTGGCGTAAATTTATGATTCTGTGAGAAATTAATTCTTAAAATTTTTTAGACTCATGATACACATGAACTTCACTTCCAATTTCCAACGAATTATCCCATTTCACAATTTTTACTACCTTGACACGTAAAGTAGACCCATGAGGAAAATCTTACTACTTTTTACCCATTTACTGCATAGTACGTACCCTGTTTGTGGCAAATAGGTTGAACCATCAAGTCAAACTACATTGTATCAATACTGAAATTATATATGAATTCGCTGAAAATTCAAAAAAATTTGGAAATGAAACCAATACATCCAAATTTTCAAGCGAAAACAGTCTGACAAAGATTTATATTTGGAGACTGATATGTTCTTCCAAAATGATAATTACAACAAACCATCAGAAAAAATCAGTTTAAAAATACTTTCATTGCATTAAGACTTCTAGAACTAAGTCATGACACAGATATCAGATAAATTGATAAAGCTATGAAAGTTTGAGAGAAAATAAATATATTCCCATAGAGAGAAGCCCAATAAAGATTTGGATTGAAAAATCATTAAAGATAAATCTTTCAAGATCCCTGCTAATGTACTGAAGAATTTTTGATTGAATTCCATAGCAATGATTTGAGGCAGTTACAGTGGCTAAGGATATTCAACAGATAAGGTGTTTGTATAAGTATGAATCAGGGTCATAGTCTGTAATTGTTCTTCAGCTTATGAAATAAAATAACTAACCTTTTTAACATTGATTTGAAAAAGCTCAAGTTCAATTTAAAGAATGAAAAGTTTAATTTAAAAAAGGCCAAATAAAATTTTGAAAAGGACAAATTTTACTTTAGAAAGGTAAAGTTCAATTTAAAACAGATAAAGCTTAATTTTTGAAACATTATGCTTTTAAAATTGTGTACCTAAGTAATAATAATAGTAAAAAAATATTGCAGTAAAAATATAATTAAAGTCTATTTGAGAGAACTCATATTTAGAAGTACTGGCACTGAACTAGATCTGTTTAAAATTAAACTTGACCATTTCTAAATTAAACTTGAGCTTTTTTAGTATTAAACGTGTTTTTTTATTTGAACTTAAGCGTTTTTAAATTCAAGTTATAAAGGTGTAGTCACTAGAAATTAAGCACAATTTAATTGTTAACACCTTTTTAAACTCTTCTCCGTCAAGTTATCATGAATATAAATAATTATTCATTCCTCTCGGAAATTCAAGGATTGTGATGGGGATAAAAGAAATTCATGGGTTCAAGTTCATTTACATTTCTATGAAATTGAATGCATGACATCTTATTTTTAATTTTCTAGTGGGAACAAATTTAGTGCATTTTAAAAATTTTAGAATAAAAATTACAAGGATTCTGTACAAATAAAACTACCACTTCAATATTGCGATTTCCAATTTTTAGTATCCATCAATCATGCTAACTTAACAAACAAGTATTAATCTCGTGAGTAAACAGCTCACTACGTGAAACATGAACGACAATATTAAATCAATTTCGCCTATTGTCTGATAATCACTCGTAAAACTGCGAAGAACAGAATATTCAAGCATCCCGGATCACAATTAATGAATTTGAGTCACAATTTACCTAGCGCAATTATTTGAAGAACACCGTCACACCAGCTCATGCAAGATGAAGCAACATTAATGACGAGCACTTGTAATGAGCTCAGTGACTTAATTTTTAGGGTAATTTCACTTGCGACACAAGCGTTTGAACGTTCGAAAATTTTTTTGAAAGTGTACGTGATACCAGACAAAATAATTTGCACATATTTCACGTGTAGGAGTGTATTAGATTAACAAAGGCTGTGAGAGTGTATTATATTATGCTTTTATGTTATTTTATTCAAATTCAAACTGGCAAGTCTAGGGTAATTATTAGATTGATCTTCGTTTGGTCGTCGATACGTAGATGTTCTATTGTTCATCAACCTTATGTTCACTAAAATTGATAAATTATTGGCATTTTTTCAAACATGTTTCTTATTAAATGCATTCTCGGTATTTCCAATACACTTCGTTGATGATGAAGTCTTCGCTTAAAATTGAGTACGAACAACAATTGATCTTTAGTATTTGTTTTGAGGGTTGTGGTGTGTGACATGATATAAACGCACACAACAATTAAATTCATTTTTATTATGTAAGAAAGTTCTAGCTTCCCTTTGCCACGACAAAGATGCTCCATGAGAGGAATTATGAAGGCACCATTTAGTATGGAGTTGAAAGAACGCGGAACCTATGCTCAAGGTGCGTAGAAAAAGTAAGCTAAGAAAGATGACCATGAAACAAGAAAAAGTTGAAGAAGAAAGTAGTAAGTGCTGAAAAGCAGGACAGCAGGGAATCGTAAAAAGATGGTCCGTAAAGAAACTAAAACCTACTCTATTTTAACCAAAAGAAAGCCTGCCTAACCTTTAGCTCGAACCCTCACATAGTTCCCCTGGGTGCTCAAATTCCCATAGATACAATAGTTGCATCCAATTGAGGGGACATATAAATACATTTTAAACGGAACGTTTACAATTTTGCGAAATTCCTAAAATATACCAACTCATAAAGTTTAACTATTTAATAAAACTGAAACTAACACCCTTTCATGAAAATTTGGAAAGACCGTGTAATAAAACTGATTGTGAAATGAGGTATTATTTCATTTCAACTATTTTTGCTGATGTGGGACATTTCGTTGAAGAATGAAATAAAAACATAGCAATACCATTGGTAAGGACATAAATGAACGCAAGTGAACTCACAAATGTTTTTATTGTACAGCATGGTAAAGTGTTCATTTACTATGTTATGAACATTTCGGGAGAAGATTGAACATGAAATAAAATATTCCACATATTGTTTTAGGCTAAATGCAGTGTACGTAACAATGACAAAACACACGTTTGATGGGTGACGTTCATCCATTATACTCACGACGAAAATTCGCAGCAGCACAGCACCGGCAGCACACCACCAGCAGCACACTACCTGCAGCACAACCCCGGCAGCGCACCATCTGCAGCACACCATCTGCAGCTGCTTCCTGTGAAAATCCTAATACTCTTGACATTTTTCTAGCTATTGTAAAAACGATTCTCCTTCGTGTAAGAGTTGTATTTTTTCCAATGAGGATTCTATAAAACTTTTGTAGCGGAGAAGTTTCAAATAATTTAGTGTTTTTGTGGAGTCTGTTAAATTCCTAGATTACAATAAATATTGGATTTCTTTTGTACTTCAAGCTATGTTCACCCAAATTCCCATCAGTTTCACATCTTCGTAGTGTAGTGTAATTCTTGAAAATAATTTCTGACGGAGTTTCAGTTGAGTTTTTCTTATTTTTACCCCGTTGATTTAAACTTATGACAAAGGAGTTCGAAGACATTCTCCAGTAGTATTAATAAACTTTTAATCTTCTCGTCATGGATGAAATATAGAAGAGAATACTCGTATGCTCATTGCTTCAATTTTCTCATTCATAGATCTCGTTTCATTGATCATGCATTTCAGTCATTTATTACATTTTCATAATAATTTACAATTAATGTGCTATTGTAATTTCTGGGTAAATTATCAGGATAATTAATATAACTTTCGTTACAGTTTTCTACATAATAAAACACGCAACGATAACTATCGCATGATGGACTAATAGCACTATTTTGCGTTCCATAATTGTTGAACCCGTTTTACATTTGAGGAAAATAAAGCAAACTAATTAATTCATCTCGATAAATCCGTATAGATGTGAAAAACAATTATACAAAGACTCCGTTTACATAGAAGACAAGTGAACATAAAAAACAATTACAGAGAGCGATAGAAAACCTAGATCGAGAATTGTTTTGTTCAAAGAAAGTTAGCGAACCTAGAATTTGCAAAACGCGTATCGAAAAAATTGGTAGCATAGCACGATAACCAGCAATGTAGTATACGCGTGAAAGTAATGCCATATGGTGCACGAGAGGAAGCCTGAAACCAGTTTTCAGCACAAGTACATTCAAATGTTCGTGGTCTCTTCCTCTGATAATAATTAATAATAATTGTTTACGCTAAGAAAATAAGCTGAATAGCGATCTGACTAAATGCATTATTCTCCAATAGAAGAGAAATAAATGCATTTCTTCCACCTATTAGAATTCGTGTTGTTGAAATTCATGAAAAGAAATCAGATACGTTCTAGAGTATTATAACGGATGCATATATGATCTTCAAAGAACATCTTGCACATATCAGTACTACATTATTAAAATCCGTTGAAAAACTCAACACAGGAATAATAATAATAATAATCTTAGTACAATAATAGAGGTTGTGCATAAAGAAGCAATTAATTTGAAACTTAAATGGCACCAAACTGAACAGGAAGACTATAACCGAAATGATTAACAAACTACTGTGAAAAACAAATCTTGGTGTTTTCAGGTTAATTTTAGCTACTAAAGGGGTGATATCCCACTCAAAGTTATCCGCCATGTATTGATAACATTTTTGTTTCGATTTCATATACATTTCAGGGATCAAACATTGGAATAATTCAAAATCCATTACATCAGGTTAGGTTCTAGTCCTTTATCAAACACAGACGTCTTTGCACGAATAAAAATTTACATCTAAGACAATAACGTCAGACTAGATTGTTATTGTTTCAATGCGTATTCATCGATTTATAGAAGAAACTACAAATGGACATAAACCGCATCAAATGAATGAGTGGGGAAAGCAGCACACGCAGCACTTCTAGCTACTATATCTTGATCAAACGTCATAACCGAGATCGAATTCAGTTTTTAATCATAAAATGAAAATGGCGTTTGGACATCCTCAACATAGTACAGTCAGAAACCCTGCATTTTTGAAATTAACCCTCAAATTTATTCCTTTGGCATATTGAAGCAGTCAATAAACTTGAAATAAGGAATGATTACTACTCGTTAGGTGCTCAGCCATGCGGATCAGTCGTATATTCATACGGTGAAGCTGGGCGACTTTGTCTTCAAATCAGTTCACGGGCATGCTAATAGACAGTTATCCGCCGGTTCAATGAAACATACCAACACTTCAGTAAATCGAATTAGGGGAAAAACCGGACGTCGAAAATGTCCACTAAAGAGATGGTTTTTCCGTCATTGGAATATTGGCGTGATGGCTGTTGGAAAACTCTTGACAGTCGCCTCATGTTCCTCATCACAACCTTATAATGAGCATTATATTTGTCAGGTGCGTTATTCTTTTCTTTTAACATCGCTTCTCTAAATGCCGTAATTCGCTCTTCGGAAACAGCCGTTAGACCGACTGAGTCGCGCTTTATTTTGCTTACAATGACAGATTTTAAGTTTTTCACTTTTTATCGTGCATCAGCACAGTCGACGGAAGGGATTTCCGTTTGCCTTATTGTGTAGAATGTTTCTGCACTTGTGGGCATATTAATGTCTTTTGGACATGAATGCTTTACAAGTGATTGATTGATTAAAAGAAAATTCTAGCCTCCCTATACCACAACAAAGATGTTCAGATAGAGGAAGGATGAAGGCACCATTTAGTTTGGAGTTAATTAAAAAAGCTAAGAAAGAAGCTCATGAAACAAGATACAAGTTGAAGAAGAAAGTAGGTGCTGAAAAACAGTACAGCAGTGCACCGAAACAAAGATGATCCGTAACAAAATGAAAAACCTATTTCGACAAAAAGGCCTACCTAAACTTTAGCTCGGGACCTCGCATAATCCCCCTGGAGGCGCCAATTTCCATAGATACAATAGTTGTATATCCCTGAAAGGATGCTTTACAAGTAGGACAGATGACTATTTCCCTAATTTTTTTTCCGTTATTATCTTTTTGCCAGTCTTAAATTCATTTCTGACGTTGCCTCACCATTATGTTCCGAAGTTCCGTGTTTGCGGATATTTGACATCGTGGGCTTAACTTGGCCAAGGCTTGTACTTCACTCGTGTTTTCTCATCACGTGACGTCCCAGTCTTGTGAATAGGCAGGAACAAAACGGACACGGACGTTGGGGCTCTGTTATGGGAGGAAGAAGGACGAGTTAGACGTTTTAATTACTGTTATAATATATATGGGAATACATACGAGCCTGACCTAACCATAGAGTTTCAATAACGGAATGATATTATTTAGTTCAGTTCATGAATGACCTTATTAAGCGAAATAAATGATCTTATTCAATGGAATTAATCATAGGAATGATTTAGGGAACAGTCTGCCCAAAAATGCGACAGTTAAATCATCAATTCCGTCTTGTTTAGCTCATGCTTAAAAAAAATTTTCTTTGGAATCTAATGTTGTGCTTCGCTGCCTTACCAATGTGTTCGTTCATTCGCTACAGCTAGCGAAAAATCAGTCATATGCGTCGTTGCAACGTCATATAGGTGACGAGTCTCAGGCTCTCATGAAAACTTGAACTTATTGTTGTTGAAAATGCTACTTCTCCCAGTTTTCGAGGTACAAGAATGAGTCATGCCATTCGATAGGGCTTTAAAATAACTACAGAAGCATTTGAGTAGATTTTGAAGAAAGATTCATCAAGAAAATTGTATGAGAAATGAACGGAAAAAATTTGACAAG
>JACJUY010001088.1:0-18734 GCA_014220935.1 Platorchestia sp. MABIK | reverse complement strand
CTATGAAAAACATCCTTTGGTAGAAATACCAAAGCGACAGCTAAATAGTCTATGACCGAAGCTGTCGTTAAATGAGTTTATTATTATTATTATTATTTGGCTGATATAACTTCAGGAAATATTTTCTCTATTGTAGTGTAAGACTTCCTCTAACTACGCGAGAACTCGTTATTTATGGACCTGAAAAGTGAAGAATAAAATATTTTCCGTTTTTTTTTAAGTTCCTGGATTTATTTGTGAACGTTCAAACAATTCTTTGAATATTTTATTCTTCACCTTCATTTTGTTACATGTATAAAAGTGAAACGCTAAATAAGTATTTTTAGATTCTTCCTTGACTTAAATTAAACCTTCCTGTATAGAGATAAATCAGGATTTCGTTTGTGCGAGACAAGTGTTTGAAATTTTGTTTTCTTTTTCCAAATTAAATTAATTTCTTCACAGTGAAAGACATGCCTAATTTTACGAGAACTTAATTATGAAACTTAAGGCAGAACTTAATTATTTTCGTCCGTTTGAATATTTCTAGATTTACATGGAAATGTGCACACAGGTTTAAAAAATTTTTTTTTGATAAATGAATTTTTTATTTTATTCGTGTGTAAAATGAGATTTACAATTTCTAAGGTATTGTGATAAATTAGCATTTCATTTGTGCTGGATAACAGGTGTTGTCATTTTTCGTTTCAAAATGGAGAATTCTTGTGCTGAAGCGTGAGACCTTTACTTTCCAAGTTGAATGAAACTGAAAGTGGAAAATAAAATTGATTCTGATTGTTAGAATATTTCTTGATTATAGGGAAATGTACTCACAAACGTAGAATAATTTTGATCACTTCCAGTTTTAAGTAGATAAACATTCAGTGCCGAATTTGTTTCCAGTTTTGTTATTGCTTTTAACCAACTATTGAAATTCCGAGAATTAAATACAGGGAAAGTGTGTCATTTCAGTGTTGAATAAAATGAGTGAACTGAACTGGTGCTGTTTTTATTTGAACGAGTGAATGTCAGATGTGGTTGTGCTGAAGCCTATTTTAAATGCGTGAAAAAATTTTTAGTTATCTAAAATGTAGTTTAGCTTGAAATCAGGGCTTTCTTCATTCGATAAACGTTAAGGCATTGAAACCGTCACAATTATTCGAATTCAATTATCATGTTAAAACACGTTTAATGCTGTTGTGAGGAAGATCTTGTAGACGCTCTCAGTTTATTTGCAGATTCAGATTTCAATTTATCTGTTCAACTCTGCTTAAATTCGTGAAGTTTCTCTACACACGGTATGAAATATTTTATATGTTCTCTGTAAAATTACAGAATACGGTGACTTCATGAGTAGTGCATTATTTTCTGTGGAAATATTGTGATAATTTGAAATTTAATGGTCAATGTGTGGTACAACATAAGCCTTAAATGATTCATTAATTCTGTAAATACTCATTTTTCTTAATCCCCAGGCAAGACAGAGGGGTATGGTAGGAGTAAGTTATATCTATGTTTTAGGCTCCGTAGATTTCCCCTAAGTGTGTCATGACTGCCCTAAGTGTGTCATATTACACACTAAAGTGTGTCATGGCACCTCCATGACACACAATTGTGTGCCGGTTTGGCGACAAACGTATGACACACTTAAGTGTGTCAAAATGACCCTATATTTTTTCTCAGTGCGGTGTCGATGGCCCCCTGCCCACTTTTCTGACTTCCACAGTACACTTAGCCCTGCTGGGCAATGTCAAACTGCAGTTTTCAGCATTTGTTCGGCGTTTATAGCTATTTGACATACAGTTCACTTTTCTGACCTCTTATTGCATGCTGACCAAACACGGGAAAACTCGTCGATTTTTAGTTCGCCTAGTGCTAGGCCGCAAAAGAAAGCGATAACTGGTATGGTCAAGATTGTGCGCAGTGGGGAACACTTTTCTGACGCTGATTCGTAAGGAAAAGTATCAATCTCCATGTCGCCTAGAGTATAAAATAGCAACACTCTGATGTAGAGCAACAGAATTAAATGGTAAGGTTCTCTTGAACTCTATCAGCTGAATGAAGAACGTTCAGTTGATTAACTTCTGCAGAAGAATGCAACACAATATGTTGTTACGAATTTCTGACCGGCCTTCTTGAACTAGCAGCAAAAAAAAGTGCCGTTCAGGAGACTATATAAAGAAGCAGTGCTCCGGCTGGAACATTATAATTTGGTTTATTATCTCACTTAATTCGTTCAGTTAATTCAGTTCTTTCTGCTCGTTTATTTCGATCTTCTAAGTTTTCGCCTGAATGTTTCTTTCAACTGTTTTTGCGTTACATTTCACCGTATGCTAAACTATGTAGATTGGTATTAAGTAGCTGTGCACAGTGTTTGGTTTCATTTTATTTTGGTCGATGGGTGCTCATATTTTTTTCACTCCTTTCATTTGCGGAACCCATCAATTAAACAAGGCTAGGAGCCTCGTGAGGACCTTAAATCCTAATCAAAGCAGCTGTTGGTGGCCATCTTAAGCTCTAATCAAAGCCCGCATTGGTAACCTTAAATTCTTGTCAAAATCGGTGTAGGTGGAAAATTGTAGTTAAAATATTATCAACTCGAACTTAAATTAATCCTCTATGAATTAAATTTTTGAGATAATTTAATTAGTGGCTATATTACTGCATGGACTATTTAATCGTAACTAAATCTACGCTGAGTTGATAATCCTCCTTTGAACGCTTTATACCTCTTTAGGTTTTCAACTTTATGAACATCGAATAACCTTCAAATTCTCCTTGTGAGATTCATCTCTAAAAAAGCACCTAAGTTCACTTATTTAAAAAAAAATAACGTGAGATACATGATAATCTTGCGATAATTATGCGTAAATGTAAATCTATTTAGTCAAACTCTTTCTTAATGTATCCTTCTAAATATGTGTTAATTCTACTTTCAGTATAAACGCTCTCAGGTCAAGAGGCTCTTCAAACTCGGAGAGTTTTTTTTTCGCAGTAAATCTGGAGTCCGCGCCCTGTACGCTCATTAAAGGTGTAGTCCTTACAGAGCGTGGAGTATCCTCGGAATAAAATGATCGATAATGAAAATTCAATTACTTATAATTATAGTTTAATGTACCAATTTACTGTTGGTTATATTCTCTTCGTCAGGTTTGGGATCACTTGAATTTTTCTTGACGGGAATTGTTTTGTCCGGAACATCGGCGGTTGTAAAATTCTTCCTCTTCGGGCTTCAGTAAAAGTTTATTTCAACTTCTAATTTTCCTGGATTTAATTCATTTTGACCTGCGAGGTGAGCTTTTCAGTGAAAGAAAACTCGCAACACTGTACTGGTATGTCCAATAGTAGAAAGCAGGACTCGAGTGCTAGCGGAATCTCAAGACATCTACACGTGCAACATGTACATGTATCCATTTTTTCAAAATTTTGAGATCAGCAAAGACAAATTCAATTTTTTGACCCAAGCTTTCGGCTAGATTAGCTCTAGCCGTCATCAGGGGAACGATGTATTTTTAAACAAAACATGTACATGTATCTCATGTATGCTCACTCTTTTTATTAAGCAGTGGAGTGGAAAGCACTTCATGTGCTACTGATACCATGCTGAACACAAAAGCAGCACTCAACATGGAGGTGAAGACTCACTTTGCTGTGGCAGAACCGGAGGAGGAAGTTGAGGAGGAAGCTCTTGCCGGACTTGTGCTCCCCCACCACCCCGACCACACACACGGGTTTGTCCCGCACGTCGCACCTCATCATCACGCTCCTCAGCGCCTTCTCGTCAAACTGGTAAGCATTTGTCTCGTCTTTGGAGACAATACTTATGGGATGCCCGGCCATTGTTACTCTGTGAGTAAAGGAAGAGAGAAACATAATTACAACGAGAAAACGTGTTTTATAAATAGGTCTAGTCATTGGAAAAACGAGTAAAAATAGTTTATTTCCAATAAAGATGATACAAAATCTTTTTTGATTTTTAAAATGTATTAGCTTGAAGCCCCTCAATTGGTTTAAACACATGGCTACCGTTATACCCATGTCAAATGTCGATTGAGTAAAAACATGAAAATGTTCTCCCTTTGCTAAGTTATTCTAAATTTGTTGATGAGTGTAAATACAAGTAACAGAAAACAAAAAATAATATAATATTAATGAGGCATTGACCAAAAATAATTTTGTTAGTACTCGTAAAATATCAGTTTACGAATAACGATATTAGGGAATACCGTTAAAAGCCTAATAAGTGACGTAAAATATTATAATTCTGCGTTTAAGACTAAAAGGTCGAGTCTCAGAACTATCTTTTCGTGCTTACGTTTTAACTAGTGTACCAAATAATCGGCCGGGAGAAAATGCTTTACCACACCACAGTTTTATTTTTCCAGCTTTATATAAATAATGCTGGCACAATATGAGTTCACCGAAGTCGGAAACAAAAAAAATGATTCTTACATAATACTAACAAAACGTTTTCCAGCACGAATGGTACAATTTGTGAAGCAGAATACCTTTAAATAATGCAGCCATTATGTACTCCCGAGAGCGAGAACGAGAAATTGCCACACGAGTTACAAAATGCTATACGACAAGAATTAGAAGAAAACAGTTTTTGCCCAATTCAGGCACTATATCCCGAGTGGCAATGTAATATATCTAAACAGTCAGTGGTTTGCTTTAATTGCAACCTTATCAGAAGCTTAAACGAAGAAAATTCCGATAAAATTTATCATCTTCACTAAGAAAACGTTTCGCAGTCCCGCTCCATCATCAGTTCAAACGAAAAAAAAATAATTACGTCTGAAATAAAAGATCGAAGTATAATGAATTGTAGGTACTAAAAATAAATCATGAGACGAAAAATTTCAACTATGACGCAAAAAAACAAGGAATAGAAGACAGAAGCACAAAAAGAATACATGTGACACTTAAGTATGAAATGCAATTAGGCTGGTACTGACGAGGGACCTACCTATTCACTATTTGCAATGGGTACGAACTGTCCATATTGTTCAAATCCGGGTTTCGCTTGAAGATATGCAGGGATAATAAAATTCTGAGGTCATACGGGGTTGAAACAGAGTCTAAAATTTTGAAATCGGCAGGAGATATAGGAACATTGCATTTTTCGGCATGATTTCGCACTGCAGAATGCGATGGGTGTGCTAGTTGGTTACCAGTACGGAGGCTTCTACCTCTATGCTCTGCCACTCTGATATAGAAATTTCGTGACGTCATACCGACGTACGAAGATGTGCACTGCACACAACTATAAGAATACACCAATGTTTTTTTATTAATTACATTTCATTGTACTTTGATCTTTTATTTCAGACGTACTTCATTTTTTTTTTTTCGTTTGAACTGATGATAGAGCGGGACTCTGAGACGTTTTCTTAGTCAAGATGATAAATTTTATCGAAATTTTCTTCGTTTTTAAGTGTCTGAGTTAAAATTTATGAAGGCTCGATAAACAAACTCAACTACCTGACCACAAAAAAAACTCATATTGCAAAATTATTTACCAATAAAAGATTTAATGTCTTCTTCCATCATCTGACCAAAAAAATAACACAGCGCTACGTTTAGAGTGCACTAATAGACGAAGCGTAATTCAGGATACGGAGATCGATAGGAAAGAAGAGCATAAATTGGAGTTCTTATCCTAGTTAAAGTTGCATGTATAAAAACTGTGGATAAAAAGTTGCATGTATAAATTATCTGAAACGTGTTTTCCCTATTGGTAATAATCAATCGATCTATACTATATTGTAATACCCCAGGTGTCTCCTTAAGTTTTTAAATAAATAAATGTTTTAATTTTGTGTGCGTAATTTCTCCAATGTGTTATTACAATGGGAATCTCATTAAACACATTAACTCGGTTGGTCCCTTATTGGTTGGTTGGACCCTCATTCATTCGCGCATTTAATTAAAGGATGCTTAATGACCGTATCTGTGAGACAAGTTGTACCAGTGCACATATACAAGAACATTTTAATATTATTGCGGGTAATATTAGGATGGATAAATTTGTTTGTCACTCGCATCTGGTAGATATATCTAAAGAAAATATCAAATCTCACCATTTTTGACGGGTCGTGTATACTACTATAGACATTGTATGTATAAAAAGCCCTATAGCAAACAGCATGCAAGAGGTCTGATGTTACTCACATCGTCTGCACAAAGTTTCGAAATGAGATACGCTCGAGATTGAACACGCAATAGTTGTTCGGAAAATTATACATGAGAAGCAGGACAGTAGCGCATATTTCGAAGTATAATACAGAAAAATTAGGGAGATTCAATTTTTGACAGAAAAATTAGTAAAGTGGATAAATAATAATAATAAAATAAATTTGTGTTTGTAAATTTTTGAAATTTACTAGAATAAGTCCTAATTTTCGAATAAAATATGTTTGTACAGAAGGTACGGATATTCAATGTCGATATGTATGACTGTCACAAATTACAAAAAAAATTAAAAAAAAATACATATCATGAACTAATTTGAATTGTTGCTTGTGTCGTTATCATCGCTATTGGACAAAATACTTCTCGACTTGGCGGGAGTCTCCTGGTCTCTTAAGAACATCATAGACTTCATGAACCACGCCTGGGACTCGTCAAGGTCTTCAGTCCCGGCTTCTGATTTGGCAATATTGTCCATTTTTCTAAGTTCATAGCGAAAATTTGTTCCCAGATTATTCATTTGTTCTTCAGATCTTCTAATGTGGCGGAAGTAAAATGCTCACGATATTTCTGCAGTAGAATGTCATAGGCCTCGGCTTTCTCAACACGATTGCTAAAATCATCCGACTTAATTATCCACAAGGCTGGCAAGGTCTGATACACGCCTAAAACTTCAATAAAAAATTTCTTTTCGGCCTCCTTCCCAAACATGGCGTTTCTGTCTCCTCGCCAGTCACCCGAGAACTAAAAAGTTTGATCAAAATTTTGACAGGAACCTGCATGCGCGTCAAAAATTTGACGACTCGTCCTAAAATATCAAACGGATTTGATCCATCAAAATTTTGATTCAAATCATTTTTTGGCATCAAAATGTCCTTCACATAGTCAAATTTTGCATCAAAATTTTGATATCAATGTTTTGGTGCAAAATTTTGACGCTTTTTAGAACGTGTATGGGCCCCTTAATTAGACCCTCTTTAAGGCAGGGTTTTTCATCAAATGTATTTTTACATCAACACCTGAGACTTGTGCATTGCAATTGTGTCACGGCATCTTGAAAATTCTTTTTCCTCTGATTGATAGAACTAAGCTATTTCTGTAGTCTGATAACGTCTCAAGATTCTGGTGGACATCAAAATACTCATTTTAATGATCTATCACGGTATTTCAATGAAATATAGTATGCAATATACTTTTTGGTGCATTACAATTGTCTCACGGCATCTTGAAAATTCTTTTTACGCTGATTGAATTTGCCAATTAATTTAATTGAACTTATTCACGACAGAATAAGTTCTTCACATCCGTGCGATGAGTTGCAGTGCAATTCACTGGACACGGCCACCGTTGCCTGTTGACTGATCAAAGCAAGCTGCAGCACGACAAAACGATTATCAATGTATACTGCACCTGGCTTGAAAACCAAATTATCTTGTAAACAAGAAGACACATTCTACAAGTGAAGAGTCCCAAAAGAAACAATGAAACACTGAAGCACAAAACACAGGTCATTACATGGCAATGATTTAAATAGTTATAGCACTAATTTACCAGCATTTTGCTTGCTGAACCTTCAAATTAACATCACTCTTTCGCCTGTTGGTGACTAGCGATGAGAATCTTGTGGCTTTTAGGTATTAAAAAGCATCTTTAATTACACACAGGAAATATTTCAACTAAGTAAGAGAAAGAGAACAGTAAAATATCATCTTGAGAACTCGTCTCCCCAACCACCAAGGTCATGGGAATGTCAGCTAATTCATTTTGAGTTCGAAGCACAATAATTGGTGTCCCAAGTTGTACGTAGCGACCGCAATTGAGCATCATGAACTATCTTATTCATTGTCTATCAGAATCTTGATACGTTATCAGACTGCAGAAAAAGCTAAGTTCTATCAATCAGATGAAAAAGAATTTTCAAGATGTAGTGACACAATTGCAATGCGCCAGAAAACATACTGCACACCATTTCATTAAAGTACGTTGATAAATCATTAAAATGAGCATTTGTTACTTAATTTCGTATCTATTACATCGAAAAAATACTTAAATCCCTAAATCATAAATTTAATACGAACTCCATGTTATCATGCACATAAGTATAAAACTTCACCTTCCTCTTTCTCTCCTTCGCCAATGATGGACCAAGTTGCCATCGGACGAAGTGAGCTGAATGAAAATACCTTCAGATATGTTACCCAGTTGCCAGATTCTGAATACCATGATGAATCTACGCTCTCGTAGTATGTCAATGTCTACTTGGCAGTCATCTTGGAGCTCAGAGCCATGCCACATGCAGATCACGGCTTAGAATTTGATGGAATTGGTACTTTAATGTACTGAAAATTAATAAAGATAACAAGGAATTCATTATTTTCAGTGGGCCGTATCGCAATATTCTATAATGATTTTATTTATCCATTCTTCAAATATGTCAATGAAACTTACATTTTTAAATCTCCTATCTTCACGAAACTCACATTATCATCAAATGAAACTCGCAGCGTGATTGTGAGAGATTTACAGAGGTGGCCAGTGAAAGACCTACTGCAAGATGTAAATAATAAGACAGCGATAAAAGAGCTTTGAGAATGTAGAAGAGAACTTTTTATTTTTCGCACACTTTCAAGTGAAGCTTTATTTTTCGACTGTAACGAGGTAGTTCATCCAGCCCTTTCTTTTTGCCTTTAGGTATAGAGTCTCAATCATCTTCATTGAATTCGAAGGGGTTAAATTTATTTATGGTAAGGTAACTATACTTCAAACTAAATGTATTCCAGTAGCAGAACTCTTAAGTGTTTACAAGCTTGACGTGACTCTAATTCCTAGGTTTTGCTATTAAAAAAATCTTTAATTACTCGCAGGAAATATTTCAACTAATTAAGCGAAAGAGAAAAGTGAATTATTGTCTTGAGCTAAAAACTCGTCTCCCCGACCAGCAAGGTCATAGGAATGTCAGCTAATTCATTTTGAGTTCGAAGCACAATTGCTGTACCAAGTTGTACGTAGCAACCACAATATTATTATTGAGCATCATGAACTATGTTATTCATTGTCCATCGGAATCTTGATACGTTATCAGACTGCAGGAAAAACTAAGTTCTATCAATCAGAGGAAAAAGAGTTTAGCAAAATAATAAGGCTACACAGTAAATTCAGAGGAGTAAAGTGTCATGTGATTGCGGGTTGAAACGGAACTGTAGGCTAAAGCCCAGTGATTTATAAATTTCATAACCTAATGAATAATGTAGAGTCAAAAATGTGGGTCTATGTCTATACAAGTTCCTCACATCCGTGCGATGAGTTGAAATGCAATTCACTGGACACGGCCACCGTTGCCTGTTGACTGATCATAGCAAGCTGCAACACGACAAAAAGATTCTCTGCTCACTCTTCTCATGGAGTATCTCACTAACGATAAGAAGCTCATCGCTTCTTCAAAAATCAGAGTGAGAACTTTTTGCTTTCTATTCAGATAGGTATGGGATAAAAAACGTCAACATAAATGTTTATTCATTGTGTCCAGAGAACCAGCGAGGAGAAAATAACATGCGGTATCCTAAATAAGAATGCAGCACAAAGCTCAAGCCAGGAAATGCCTCTCCCAGGTAAACTGAACAAATATTTGCCAACTGCAACCAGTGATAGTGGCGCCTGAGATGCAAACTCCCATGGTAATCTCGACGCGATAATGAAGTAAGTAGGTATTCTTGAAGCTTGTGTCTTACATTATTCTGTCAATGTACGCGTAAACTGTCATAAGCGTTTTCACCCCACAAAGGTTGTTATCTTTATTGTTTCCATGAATTTAAAAACACTACTCAACTTCAATTAACCAGCTATAGGATACCTATTTATGTTTATTCCTCTCGCCGTCTTTGTACAAGCATTAAACTGGACCGTCATGGCACCAATGTATGTTCATCAATTATAGACATTTGCATCATGACATTCCGAAAAATAATGTCACTTTTTCTAATGTGTTAACCATATATGACATAAATGTTTTCTTCTCGTATTCACGTCCTAAAATGTTCTCGTTAGCCTTGTGTGGTGCAAATTATCATATCATTTCTTACGCTTTTGAGTATATTATGACAACCCTAGCTGGGTGTTTAATTTCATGTATTACTCCAATTATGCTGTACATGCCTTGGTAGCCGATATAGAACAATCGTTTTCATGTTTCTGACTCAGGAAGACTCTTTTGTGCTACTATTATTAGCAAGGAAATATAAATTCGTGGCGCGATAAAAAAACATTTTCCCCGAGTCCCTTGATTGGAATACTAGTTTATACGTATAGGAGTGAAAATATAGTTCTGAATGTCAACCTCGTTGCCGTAGACACAGGATTATTTTAATCCACCCGTTTTACTTTCAAAAGATTCCGTATACCGCAAGTCCCTGAGCTCCTATTTCAATGTAAGTGTGCACTGAAATGAGTGTTTTCAACAATGCATCGTTCCTGAAATTGTGTTTTCTAATTGAATTGTAGTTACATATATCATCAAATCTAGATCAAGCAACATTAGGAATACATTGCCCTCAACCATTTGTTTCAACTAGTGACATGGGTATTACGATACTCGTGTGTGCGTATCATTTAAGGATCCTTACTTTGAGATATTTTAAAAACCAATGATGAGCTTTTTGTATCATCTTTATTGGAAATAAACTGTTTTCTTTATTTTTTTTCATTTTCCCCTATTACATGAACATGTATTAAACAGATGCTAAAATACTACTTTACACAGCATGTGGAGGAATATTATACTTTGAATAAACTAAAAATCTGCGGCTTCCACACTGCCCTGACATTACGTGAACATTCCGCCCAGGATTTTTGTAAGCTAATGCCCCTATTAGCCGAAAAATGATAAGTGTAGCTTTCTGACTTTGTTCTTTGTACGGTGAGAATACTAAATTAAAAATGATAGGTGTAGCTTTCCGACTTTGTTCTTTATACGGTGAGAATACTAAATTAAAAATGATAGGCGTAGCTTTCCGACTTTGTTCTTTATATAATGAGAATACTAAATAACAAGGGTTAGTGGATCAACTAGCCGTTTCTAAGACCCTAACTTAGACACTCCAATTAAACCTGTAAATTACCAGGAAAAATAGGGTAATTCCAGAACCATCAGACGTAGAAACTTGAAATTAGTACCAAATTGATGCTCATGACGAGCTAGGTTCCTTTGGCCCCTCAACCCTCGGCCGATTTATCGTGAAATCGTATTTTGCGCCACTAATGATTTGTAAACTATTGCACTTACATGGCCAATTACGAAATTCTTCAGCCAAGTGATATCAGCGTTATCATAATGAGGAACGAGGAACAAACATGCACAAATGAATCATACGTCAAATAAAGTTGTTACATTTCACATTTGCGATTCCATTAAACGAAATAACATTGGTTATTAATGCTGTAAAATGTTGTGGTACTAAAAGCTACACAGAAAGCAAAACAGGTTGGACAATGGTTGAATTAAGTGAGGGGAACAAGTAAACACAAAAATGTCGGAGTCGTTGGTTTTGGTGTTAACTGGTTGGAATCGTTGGAAATTATTTATTGTATTGGAATCGAAGTCGAAGTAAGAGTCGGATTCGGGTGTTTGGTGTGCCAACTCCTAGCCCTGCATCCAGGGTTGCGGAGTCGTAGGAATAAATTTGCGACTCCGACTCCACCTTTTCAGAACTTAGCGACTCCGTCCGACTCCGACTCCACCTCTTCCGAATTTTGCGACACCGACACCGAATCCACTTAAGCACATTTTTGTGACTCCAGCTCCAACTATTCACAATTTATAAGATGAATATTTTATTTCTTAATGATTACAGGTGTTGCAACCTATATATGTTTTCATATCCTTTATTTACGAACGACTTTTAAATTGTCAACAGAATGTTAAAAATCAAGTCTAACCATTATATATATAATATATATCTACTGGTGTACATGACCCGTCATAAATGACGGGATCCGATTCTTTCCTTTCAAAAAGTTTCAAGGTATAGATGGCAAACAAATAAATCTATCCTAAGAGTACCTGCGATAAAAGTTTTTTTGTACTTGTACACTGGTGAAACTCGTATCACAGAGACGGTCATTAGGCATCGTTTAGAGCGTCGCAGTCACACGCGCTACCAAGCAAGCAATAACTGTGTATTATTTTTTAACTAGTGTACGCGACCCGGTAAAAATTACAGGATTCGATAGTTTCCTTTAAATAAGTTAGTGAAGCTACGACTTGATATTTCCGCATTTACTTGTTCTCCTTAATTCATTCAACCATTGCCCAACCTGTTTCGCTTTGGGTGCAGCTTTTAGTACCACTATATTGAACATCAGTAAAAAAATAATGTTATTTCGTTTAATGTAATCGCATATGTGAAATGTAACAACTTCGTTTGACGTATGATTTCGTTTGTGCATGTTTGTTCCTCACTCCTCATTTTGATAACGCTGATATCACTTGGCTGAAGAATTTCGATAATTTGTCATGTAAGTGCAATAGTTTAAAAATCATTAGTGGCGCAAAATACAATTTCACGAGAAAATAGGCCAAAGATAGAAGGAGCACGGGAACTTCGCTCTCTGCCCCCCACGGGAGCGTAAGAAAATTTTAACGTACAAAAAAATGTTGTACTCGTCACGAGCATCAATTTGGGACCAATTTCAAGTTTGTGCGTCTCATCGTTCAGGAATTACCCTATTTTTCTGGTAGTTTAGAGGTTCTATAGGAGTGTCTAGTCAGGGTCTAAGAAACGGTTAGCTGTGATGGCCCAGCGTTCGACCTGGATGTGACAAATGCATTTCAATTTTGTTTTCTCAATCTCTACTTAAAAGCCTCCCTCTAACATATTCATCGTAGCACAATTTTAGCAAAAATATCAATCTGGTGCTATTTCTGCCCAAACTTCAATACTTCTTGCTATTTAATGGAGTTCTTTTCATTAGTCAGTTGCTCCTAATGTGCTTCAATGGCATTCATTGATGAAAACAAACTCCTATTTTTTCCTAACTCTACAGGTCAGTCAACAATTTGTTTGGAGAGTAATAACGCAAATTGACTCAAATACGTATAAGTTGTTGGGAATGTTTAATACTTGAAATCGAAGACGTAGAGTAAAAGGCGGAGATTTGACAGGAACATCAAAGTGACATACTTCGCATTGAGACAAAAATTCATACAAGGCCTTGAGTTATGAGGGTATTGTTACTTTCTTTTGAAGTTGGAAGCTGTTTTCATGAGTAAATTGGCCTATTCTCCCAGATAAAAATCAAATGACTTTATGGTCTGGAAATCATTACCTTATTTTCAATCAGCTATAATGCACCTACAAAGTTTCTATAATACGATTAATATGAAAAAACTAGTATTTTTTTATTAAGTCGAGTAAAAATCGTGTAGAAATGGAGAGTTTTCATCTGAGTGTTGGGTAATTTTACTCACCATTACTATAGTATAGATTGTGTGTGCCTGCGCATGACTACCTACTTCTTCGAAAGAACGATGTCCGTGGGTTCACAAAACAAAAATAAAATTCCGAAAATCAAAAACGTAAATGTTCGTTTCAATATTTAACTAAGGGTTCAACTAATGACCATTTGAAAAATTATTCATTGAAAAAACGGTGAATTGTTGAGGTAAACAATAGAAAACAAATATTGGATATTTGTTTTGACCACTAGAGTTGCCAAATTCTTCAAGTTTAAGAATTTTCGAATGAAATTTCAGCACATGCAGAGCGTTTACTGTCTAGTAAGGTAGAGAAAAATTGCCGAATTTAGCCAGAAAAAACTATCATCGCATATCCAAGTAGACATAAAAATTAAATGCAGACTGCAATGCTACGACGATGAAAATTGTTTGAAAATCTGACCCTTGCGTATAGAGGTTGGGAGTCAGGCCTCAGGCCCAACGTTCGACGCGCCTGTGGCATGAATCTTTCAAGCTAGCATGGTCAGGCCACAGATGTTGCGTGCTTAATTCCAACAGTTGGCATGATCAGGCTACTAAAGTTACACCCTCACGTCTCTTAAAACGTCGGTTAATCCAACAACTCCACGATCTGCCTCTCGTACTATTTTCTTCTATAACATCGCCAGACGACGCTACGCCTTACCATCATCATTTTACCCTCTTCACATCATCACCACGACGCAACTGAGGCACTACAAGTTCAAGTTACCAGCCATCTCTTCTCTTTCCTCTATCACAAAGCCCAGTACGAATTCTCCTCTTTATATCTTCCTCATAGCAATGCTGAAATAGTGAAATTCCTTTCCCCTACCGTCACCAACCTAAAGCCGAATAGGAGACGTGATGTCCTAATCAAATACCGTTCATCTAACATCGGGCAGAAAGCTCTGTCAGTATCAGGCGCCTTACTGTGGAATAAACTGACCCTGAGCATCAAAACCCCTCAAACACTTAGAGAATTCAAAGCTAAAATAGCTCTCTATCTTACGTCTACACAGGAAGTGTAAACTGCAGTACGTACTGGAAAAGAAGGCAGGAATTTTTAGTTCAAATTATCTTATCTATTCTTTACATCATACAATAATCAAAACATTTCTGTATTATGCATGTGCAATATGATTGATTTCTTGTATGCGAATATTAAGTATATGTATGTACTCACATGTGACGCTCCTATGTGTGTATATGTGTATATATGTGTATGGATATATATATGTACGTGTATGTATATATATATATATATATATATATATATATATATATGTAGAACTTATTCCCATCCTAAAATGCTCTAGTTAATATTGTGTGACAATGTGCCGTCCCTTACACTCTTTGAGTATTCTTTGGCCACACTATTATAGGTTGTTCTGACTCTCTCGTTTTGTCCCAGCAATGTTGAAAATGTTATCGTTGGCATTGTGCAACGATCCGATTCATATGTTTGAATACGGTGAACTTTTTTGTGCCAAAGCTAGTAGCATATGAAGTTTGATATTTGTGTTATTGAAAAATCTTTCGTTTTATCCTAGCCAGTTATTTTAGCTTACTAGTTGATACGAAAAGTGTAAAATTGCCTCTAACATCAACCACGCAGTCTAGAACGCAAATTAATTCGGATCTATCTATTTTACTTTCAACCATAATCCCTCATTTCACTAGGTCCAACGCTCGTAAGCTCAAATTTCAATATGGGAGTGCACTAACCAGAGTTTTTAACAACAACACATCACATGCACAATGTTTTCTCGACCACTTGTAATAAAATCCACTGTTAAAATCAGACCAAAGCAACGAAGGGAAGGCATTTCCTACGGACTTTTCTCCCAACCATTTGTTTCAAAAATTAATTGGTATAAGTATTACGATCCCCAAGTGTAGATGTCAAGTCATGGTCTAAATTTTGAGATATTTGAAAGCATTTTTAGCTCATATCAAAACATTTGAACATGCGACGTAGTTCATTTGCAATTTTTACTTTCCAACGCTCGTGTGTGCATTAAGACGAAATCATTTTCGGTGGTTAACTTTTCGTATTGTTCCAGCTATGCAGCAAATATAATGGACTTATGATCCAATATACGCGCACCCCAACAAGAGTGTTTTCAACTATGTGTCACAGGGATTTTGTTTTGTTTTCTCAGTTACTCACATTCATTTTGCATTTTCTAAACCAAATTGATTACTGCATAGTGGGAAAGGATGCTAATGTGAGGGTGTTTTAGTATTTTCTTTCCCTTTTTTCGTTCTTGATTAAAACATTTTTAAAAAAGGCCACAGATTCGACGAATGTCATAACTTTAAAGAACAGCATTTTTTAATCTTCTTATTCTAGTCTCAAATTGCTCTTGATGGCTTTGTGTGGAAAACTTTCTTACTCTCGCGAATACATTATGACAACACTATTTTGGATAGTTAACTTTTTGTACGGTTCCACCTATGTTGAAAATGTTACGGCGAGCAATGTACAACAATACTTTTCATGTCTTTGACTCTGATGAACTCTTTGCGCCAGTACTATTAGCGGAAGTAAGAAATATCATAACCATTTTCTGTTTTGTTATAGTGAATATTATATTCTTTCCGAGCTCACCACTTGGCATACTGTATGATGCATCAGTGAGAAAAATTTTCCAAAATCCCGATTGTCGACCTCATTGTTCTAGACGCAAAATAAATCAAATCTGTTAATTTTACTTCTAACATCAATCCCTCACGCTCGTATCACTAGCTCGTACGTTCTTTTGCTCATATTTTCAATACGAGTACGCACTAACGAGAGGGTTTTTCAGCAATGCGTCACATGAATTTTGTTTTCTTAGTCACTTGTATTTAAATGCATTACCAAAATCTGACTACCGCAACGAAGAGGAACGCATTTTTTTCATGCTTTGCTTCAAATCCTGTTTCAAGAATTATCATGGGTATTACGAAAACCATGTATACATGTATAAATAGCAATTAAGGATCTAATTCATTTGTTTCAACACTAAACCTGGGTATTACAATAACCATGTATGAATAGCAATTAAGGGTCTCTATGCTAAGGTATTTGAATGCGTTTTTCGCTTTTATTTTCAATACATGTGCTCACTAATGAAAATGTTTTTCAAATGAGCGTCGCGAGGATCGTGTTCTCTTAGTTACTTATATTTAAATGCACTGTAAAAATCAGATTAGGCAAGGAAGGGAACTCATTCTTGTTGTTCTTTTCTGTCAATCATTTTTTGTTTCAAAATTTTACACGGGTATCGCGATACCAATGTGTTATTATCATTTAAGGATGTTAAGGTTAAAGTGCTTTAAAAACCAATGTATCGACATTTCATGTTTGTACCTCATTGGAAATAAATGTTTTTTTCTTTCTTTTCTTTTCACAGTGTATTTCTTGTCTTTGTAATCTTAATCACCTAGGATATTATTCATTTATATAGATTGAATGCGGGATCCAAATTATTGATATTTATGAAGATTGTGGGCTTTTCACTACTAATAATTAGCTGCTGTCTTAACGCGTTTGTTCACTAACGTAGAGACGCGCCCTCAAGCTGGCCAGAAGTCTTTCAAGGGAGAGGCCGAGCGGGCAACAGGCAGTCATTCGGAGGGTATTGCCTGAGGCAGTCATATGCGCAAATTGAGAAGGTTCCTTTATAAAGTTCGATATTGAAGGTTAATAGTACGAGATCGTACAAAACTTACTGGTGTCTTTCCCCTGCGGTTGGGCGATGAACCCGCTTTGGTGTAAACGAACGTGTAAATGTTAAAATCACCAATGGACACTAAAACATATGGAAATCCATCTTGTTCCAATTGATCCTCAAATAAACTGTAAATTGATCAATCTACCCTCGTATTTCGACAACGCGCAAACTGGATTCTTGCAGTTGAGTGAAACATATTTACCATGTGTCTAACCAGCCTCTCTATCATCAGCATTGCGGAAAATTAGATGTCTGCGTTAATAGCGAACCTTTGTAATCTTTCGTGTCTTTAATTTATTTTACAAGTTGGGAAGAGATGAAGAGAAGATAATGATGAAAAGATGAGGATGATGAAATAATTGATAAAATGCACATTAATAATGGCCTTCAGCTCTGACTTCACGCTAACCGAAAAACAGAGATAATTAATTAACTTTGACGACCGTTATTAATAATTGATTTGCGACATATATAAACATTGCTTGCCCGAGTATTGGGCTGGTGGCAGCCGAATGATACCTGAAAGAATATGAATCGGTCCGAGAATAGCAATTCAATTCTCGATGCGATGTCACGTTTGAAATAAATTTCTAAGAGGAGGCTGCATCACAATAATATGGGATATAGGAATAGGACGTCCATAACAATGGTGGCAGCGATGGGATCTGAATTTTGCTGTAATGTAAATGTTATTGTCGAATCTCACACCGAATCCACACCTCCGATAAAAATTTAATATGCGCATTCAAATTAAAATTTAATGTTCGAACGATTAAAACTAATATCTATAACTAATCATCTCGTCTTTCTCTTTCTAACGAATTTTCATTTGTTGGATGTCATCAAAACGATAAATTAATGTTGTATTAATATTTTAAGTATTATTTCCATGTTAACGATGAACTTATAGGATGCATGTTCAATGTATCTCCTGGTCAACTCATTGTCAATAGTCGTGTGTGTATCAACATTTTCAATACTTTCAACGTTAAAACTGTAGCATGAAACATAGCTATGTCGTAGGTGTGAATAACACACACTTCAGATTTAACTTTTTAATTTTAATGCACTGGGCAGACAAATAAATTGGAACGAATTCGAAAGAAAAATCGTGAACAGGCGCGACACAACTCTCCAGTGAGAGTTGGTTTAATGCTGCTCGTCAATGCGAGGCTTTGACTATAATTTTGAATCGTAGCTAAAGACTCTGGTAGTTTCTCAGCTTCGGGAACCTTGTTTAAGGTTGCGCAAATTAGAAGATAAGCTCTCTCGCGTCCTTCAGCCAGCGATTGAAAAAAAGAAAGAAGAAAAGAAAGAAAGAAAAAACATTTATTTCCAATAAAGTACAAACATGAAACGTCGATACATTGGAT
>JACJUY010001087.1:142093-164477 GCA_014220935.1 Platorchestia sp. MABIK | reverse complement strand
GTTCGACCTATTTTCTTTATACTCCCTCAAGTAACTTTTCTTTACTCTGCTCAGTTCTTTGATTTCGTTTGTGATCCACACAGTGCATCCACAAGGGAGGCACCATTAGGTATGGAGTTTTGGGGACGAGAAATCTAT
Organism: Platorchestia sp. MABIK; assembly: GCA_014220935.1. Lineage (NCBI taxonomy): Eukaryota > Metazoa > Arthropoda > Malacostraca > Amphipoda > Talitridae > Platorchestia > Platorchestia sp. MABIK. The sequence continues at coordinate 164,339 of JACJUY010001087.1, read as the reverse complement.
GCATTAGATGTGCTCCACGCATACGAACAGCAAGTCGAGGAAGAAGTTTATGAATCAAGATGAAAGTAGGAGAAGAGAGTAATGGGTTCTAGAAAATAGAACAGGGAAGAACCGAAGAAGACGGTCCGTCACAAAAGAAAAATCTAATCTATAACAACAAAAAGAAGGCATACCTAGCTTTCAGCTTAAGGCCTAACATTTTCGTATTGGAAGTGCTGAAACTCATATTTACAATAATTACATCCCTCTGAGGGGAGAGTATAGCAACAGCAAGTTTAGATGAACGAGAAAGTTAGACAAAGAGATAACGGAGAACGAATGTAACCAAAAAGATGCAAAGTGGGCACAAAAGATATGAGTCTTGAAGGCTCTCTGTAGGTGCGCCAACCTAGCAGTATCCCACTGAGGATGACACTCACCATGGCGTAAAATTGTCAGATCAAATTTAACTAATACCTAATGTTCCGTTAGGGTAATCTAAAGGCAAGGCTACACTATGCGTTTTTTACTGCGCAATTCAGCGGCATTTTTTAACCTCTGCAACTGCATGCATGAGCGGCTACACTACACTTCGCGAGTTCGCGGAGCAGCGGGGTTCTGGTCATGGTTCTGGTTCAGTTGCACGCCACGGCTCGGAGGGAATGAGGGTCGATGAATGTGCGCTCTGGCCAGTAGCTATCGCATGTGCGATAGGGAAGAAAAAACAGGAACGACAAGTGACTCACGCAGTCACGCTACCTGTCTATTTTCTTCATGTATAAGTAATTTAAAGTCAATCAAAGACATAACTACCCAACTAAGTTTCATACTAATTTCGAGCTAAGCTATCTAATTAACAAGAAACAGGGTTGATTTACTCGAGATGAATGCTATATATTAAAAAAAATTATACACGGTATTCATTTTTGATTATAGTTTTATTCATTCAAGAACAAATGCTATGGGAGGAATTATTTAACTTATATACTTTCTATATATAAATCAAAAATAAACACAACTGACCTGAGCGACTACTTGACTATGCAAATTGGATGTTGACTGCTGGCTCTCTACTCCATCATTATGAAATTACAACATATCAAAACAAGATAGGGTACACAACTGACCTGAGCGACTACTTGACTATGAAAATGGGATGTTGACTGCTAGCTCTCTGCTCTATCATTAAGAAATTAGAACATATAACAAGATAGGGTCAGTCGCTGTACATCTTCTGTACATGCTTCGATTTTTTTTAGATGATTAACATTTTATTCGGCTTTAAAATACTGTGTCTTCAATGTATGAATTTCATTTTTATTATATCAACTGTCAATGCCTTCTCAGGGTCTAAGATGTTAATATAGTTTTGTAAGCAAATTCTTGTGAATTTATATCTTTATACGTTGAATTCTTGACGTTTTAGAGGCATTCCTTTGCTTTACATTGGTCTCTGAGCTGGAGCACCAGCTCGCGTGGCCAATCACTCATTGTAGAAAACGCAAGCAATAAACAGAAGTACAATCGAACACTCCATGATAAAGTGCAACTGCAAACTGTGAGAGCTGTCGGGCGATGACCTTGAAATGATCTGTAGTTCACTCCAAACTACGCGCTACAGATGCGTGCTGCACAAGAAGACGCGTCAAAAACCGCAAACAGGAAAGTTCATGCAGCACTCGTGCAACCGACTTGCGTTTCTTCATGCAACTCACGCGCAACTCGCCCAAATTTGAAGCATGCATATCTGTTGCACGAGTGCTGCATGAACTTCCCAAAGGTCTGCGGGTTTTGACGCGTCTTCTTGTGCAGCAAGCATCTGTAGCGCGTATAGTGAACTACACATCATTTCAAGGTCATCGCTCGACAGCTCTCCCAGTTTGCAGTTGCACTTTATCATGGAGTGTTCTATTGTAATTCTGTTTATTGCTTGCGCTTTCTACAGTGAGTGATTGGCCACGCAAGCTGGTGCTCCAGCTCAGAGACCAATTTAAAGCAAAGGAATGCCTCTGAAACGTCAAAAATTCAACGTATAAAGATATCAATTTATAAGAATTTGCTTACAAAACTATATTAACAGCTCTAGACCCTGAGAAAGCATTGAAAGTTGATATAATAAATAAAAAAATTCATACATTGAGGACACAGCATTTTTTAGCCGAATAAAGTATTAAGCATTTAAAAAAATCGAAGCAGGTACAGAGAATGTACAGCGACCGACCCTATCTTGCTATGATATGTTGTAATTTGTTAGTGATTAAGCAGAGAGCCGGCAATCAATATCAGATTCGCACAGTCAAAAGTCGCTCAGGTAAGTTAAGTTTATTTTTTATTTATATACAGAAAGTATACAAGTTAAATAATTCCTCCCAAAGCATTTGTACATGAGTAAATAAAAATATAATCGAAAATGAATACCGTGTATTATTTTTTTTAAATATATAGCAAATATCTCGAGTAAATCAACCCTGATTCTTGTTAATTCGATAGCTTAAACAGAAATTAGTATTCGACACTATGAAACATAGTTGGGTAGTTATGTCTTTGATTGACTGTATATTACTTATACATGATGGAAATAAACAGGTAGCGTGAGTCATTCTTGTTGTTCCTGTTTTTTTCTTCATGTAGTTTGTTTTTTCTTCCCTATCGCACATGCGACAGCTACTGACCAGAGCGCACGTACATCTGCACTCATTCTCTCCAGGCTGCGGTGTGCAACTGACCCCCACTGCCCCGCATAGTGTAGCCGCTCATGCATTGAGTCACGCTCAGAGGTTAAAAAATCCTTCAGAGTTGCGCAGTAAAAAACGCATAGTGTAGCCTTGCCTTTAAAGAGGTTATACGGAAGCGTGCTTGTAAATTTTTTAATTCGATTTCAACTGTGCAGTGCGCATATGAGCTTGTTGTCAATGTGTAATTCAAGCTTACGTAGATTAAAATTAAGCTGTGAACAAAGCCAAATAAAAATTGACGTTGAGGGGTTTCATGTCTCGAGTTATTCACTGTCTTAAGCAAGCCTCAGCATTTAAGGCGAAAAATACTCGTTTGTTGAACTTATACAATACTAGATTGATATTAAGAATAAGTGAGAGTAATTTTTATCCGTAAAGGTTGAAGCACGCATAATGTGATGCGTAATTCGGTAGAGTATGCTAAATTTGTGGTCATGTCGATAATTGTCAGTAGTTGACGCTCATGCATACTTGCTCTTCTTTTATCTTCGTCTTATCTACGGGAGACTGGGATAAAACTTGATCATATTGGAATGAGGCTGCACAATGCGATCGTGACCTCGCCAGATAAGATAGCGAGAAGAGGCGGCGCTGAGGGCGGCAAGTACTTGACAGTTATTGAGGTCACTGCATTGCTGATCATTTTCTGCTCTTATACTCGCTCACACGCAAGGTTTCTGTGGGCTTGGAATTTATATTCGTATTCCAAGGTAAGGCCTGTTCGAACTACTAAGTACGCTGATCATTTACACTCTTTCATTCGCTCGCATGCGATGTTTATGAAATTTTCAGAATTTGTTTTCGTATTTCAAGGTAAAGCCATTTTGAAAAACTGTCAATATTTCATATACTTAGTTGACGTATTGGTAATTTCCAGGAGTAACAGATGTAAACGCTGCGATGTTAAACTGATCTATAGTTGGCCACATCACTGAAGAGCAACGGAAGAGATCTGCTCCACTCACACTTTGGTTGGCTTGTAGGATAGAAAGGAAAACCAACGTAGCTAAGAAAATCATGATAAAAAACAAACGTTTCGGATCATAAAAATCCATTCTCAGTGTTCTGAAAAGCAAAGAGTCAAAGTATTAAAAACTATTTCTGAACTCTAATTTTCTGAATAAACCACCAGATAAAATATTGACATCAAAAAAAGACAAAGAAAATACAATAGTAAAACAAAACCTATAAAACATCTTAACAAACAATAGAAAGTTTGACCGCCGTGTCACATTCATTTATGGACGGATGGTTTTTTTAAAGGTACTTCGATTCTAAAATGCGGAGATCGGATAAATTTGGGGTCGAGTCCAAAATTTTAAAATTCGTACTTTTAAAGAAATGGTCGTTGTCCAAACAATGTTCTCTTATAGACGAATTAGATGGCTTAGTCAGGTTATTGCCCGTACGAAAGGAGACTCCCCTGTGTTGTGCACACCTCACAAAAAATTGGAGTCCAGTGCTACCAATGTAAGATCGCCTTTTTATCCTAAAAGTGAGATTTCCTTGAAATCGTCCAATTTCATCTATTGGTTGGCTTGGTGTTGCGGGAATATTGCTTGGACATACAGTGAAGTGAAACAAGTATCCACACAGTTCATAAAATTGTGCAATAGCAATTTTTGAAAAATGTGAAACTTACTTTAGTAAATGTGTACATTGACACACAATATAAAACATCGAAAATTTATTTCTTTAAATAAAAACATTTATGAAAAATTTGTAAAATACATCGCCAAAGAAGTATTTGGACATCTCTTTGAGGAAGATTTAATTGGAGGATTTTTGAAAGTTTCTACAGCTAAAGATAGTGAAGATGTCGAGAAAAATCTAACGTGCGTGTTGCACAGTTATTAGAATATTTAAAGGTTAGTTTTACGTTACAAGCCCGTCTAAAAGCTCAATAACATGCTGAAGTGAGGGGCGGTTTGGGGGCATGGCTCCCGTGGGCCTTACTGGCTGCGGTACTTGCTAAGGTAATGCGTGAATAATCCCTAAGCAGAAATATCAAGAGACTATCAGGTCTAGTGAACCGCCAAATTTAAATCAGTTAGGAAATTTACGCAGAAAACTCAAAAGTTAGATCCACGCTCAGCGCACTTCAATCAACTGAAGGAGTTTGCCAAAATACTAAGGGTTAAGATTCCACCCATTTCGAGCCCGGATTTATTGAAGGACAACATCCCCCTTCCGGACCTTTTTGTTTGTTATTGGACCTAGAGCAATGAAATTTGGTATACTGATAGGAAATGCAATTGTGAATCGTTTATCTCCCATGAAAAAGTGCAATTTTCTTGAAAAGAAAAGGGTAAATCAAGGAAAACAAAATTTTAGGGAGCGGGGGGTTAAAATGCTTCTTGTGCGACAGTTTTTGAGCTACAGTGAAGATTTTGGTATCATTGGATGGAGAAAGACGTGAAAATTCTAAAAACTTGAAATGCTTTTCTCAAAATTTCCAGTTTTGATAAAAAAAGGAAAAAATCGAGAGCAAACTGTTATCGAAAAAATGCGGATTTATGACGTCATAGCTTTTGAATGAAATTAATTTTGAAAAATCGTTTCAAGTTTTTGGAAAGCCCTTGTCTTTTCGCATCCAATGATATCAAAATCATTTCTGTAACTCAACAACCGTCGGAGAAGAAGCATTTTGAAACCCCGATATCCGGAGTTTTCAATATAGGCAAAACAAAGAAACGTAAACATATATAATAAAAAATTTTTACAATTTTTTGGTTCAGATTAGACCCCTGAAATCATTATACAGTAATATATAGACATAGAAGATGACATAGCAACGTTGTGCCGTGAAGAAAATGACAAGGGGGAGGTGAAACATGATAAAATACCACTTCCCCCTCCCCTCCCCCTCATTCTTCCAACCCCCGTAGCGGGCAAACGAGTGAACGTACGAGTCTCATTTTTCACAGGATGTACCTGACCTCTTACACTTCCTAGAGCAGCAACAATATCCATTTCTCAAATGGTCTCAAAATCCTGGATTCCTATGGGGGACGCTGTCCTTAAAACCATACAGGATCCGCGTAAGAGCTGCAATTGGAAATGGAGGTGCTGAAAAACATTATAAAAGTTTTCTCGAATTTTTCTCAAATTGTTCATGAATTCTATCTATGCAACAATTGCTCCCCTTTTATAGCTGTTTGTTTTAATGGTTATCATATACTTTGTAGGGCGTTCATGGTTGTGTCTTCCATTGATGCATCATAACAAGAGGTTTTCCATGTCCTAACACTTGTTTCATCTCATAGTACTAATGCAGTACAAGAATGGCCAAAATAGGCTGAACCACCTGAATTCCAATACCCCTAATCCTTGAAGAACGTATTCTTCAGACGTGCTGAATAACAATGCGCTTCAGAGGATCCCTGAGAATGAAATAACGCAGAGTTAAGTTCTCAACTTCGATTTCACGAAATATTTTTGTCATAATTTGTGCAGTTTGACCACAGAAGACACTACAGAAACGTTTCATCAGTTTCAAGAAATAAATAAACACAAAGTAACTTCACGCGAAAGTATTAGACGTTTTCGTTCAGAGCAAATCGTTACATACTTAGAGATAGTTCGCCGGTGTCAACTGTTCCATCTGGGTTTAAGGATACCAGAACAGCGGATACGGGTTGAAGAAAGGTCGTAAAATAAAACTCGGTCGATATTTCAGCAGTTCATTGGTTTATTTGGTCATGAGGGTGGCTAGTGAGGTCCATTGTTGAAACAATATACGATAGTATGTAAAAGAAAGGCAGGAATAAAAACTGCTAATAACGTGGGCACAAATAACTCATGGCGGCGCACAAGATCCGAAGGAACTGCATAAATTGCAAGTTCAAACACCATGTCGTAATAAATAGCGAAACTGACTAGTGCTAACATTACTTAATAGAGACAGAGGAGCTTAAAGATGCCAAATGAATTTCATTTAAAAAATGCAGCATCAATAAATAAAAGCAAGGTACTATACACATAACCAACATCCGTTGAGATAGATGCTCACAAAGGTTCAAGACGCGACACCACCATATTATACAAAATAGAAGACACGATAAATAAGGATTGAGGGACATTCTGTGATTATTATTAATATAAGAATCTGTATATGAGATATAAGACAGTGCGGAACTGGTCCTCATCAATGACGGACAAGTTCGATACACAATCGAAGGCAAGGTTTGCCTTTTCCCAGTCCACCCTGCACATCCAAGCAACGTTATGTGGCCTCACTGATGTGGCCAGACTGACTTGTAATGTTGCATCCGCTATAGTTGCTCCAGTGAGTTTATTTATCAAGTATAAAAAGCGCGAGGGTAGGCAACAGTCTGAAATTCAAGCGGGTACTTACTCATTTTCTTGAAATGAAATATTACATAATCGCTACGAATGAATCGGTACTCACCACCAGAAGGAAAGCTGCTTAGTGCTACAGCAGTCGCATTACCTTGAACAGAATGCGCAGAAAGATAAAAGACTCGACAGTAATTGCACCCAACATGAGGTTGTCAAATACTGCAGCAAATGAAACGAGTAATAAAGTGCGGTGCATCAACTTCACATGGAATAGGTAACGTAACGAGGGTAGTATCTCCCAGACAGTGCATATTAAATTAGCAAACGATCTGAATTAAATAATAAACGAATCAAAGATACAAACGCATAATTTTTCAAGTTTCACGTCAATCATGCGAGATTGTCGGTGGAATCCTTTCAACCCGCTGCAACAACTGTCAGCCACCAGACGAAGTGCAGATGGTTGCTTGAATCCTATATACAGAAGCGTAGCATCGATTTCGCCTGGTGCTAATTCCTGAAGCGGTTCACATTCTTTCCTTGATATAGGAAGCGAACAACGACTTTCTGAACGATCAGAGCGTCTTCTCAAGTACAATGAACTACCTTTTTTCAGTTTTAATCGAATGTTCAGATGGTACCATCTTCCCATTTAGGCTCTTGAATGGGTAAACGAGATGTAGAAATTGACCTTTGATACAGCACTTGAAAAAACTTATCTGATTTTTAAAATTGGAAGTATAATAATTGCAATTTCATCACCTTCAGGCTCAACATGGTACAAAAATCTGCCTATGACTTGCTAATCATTATTTTCAAAATGAACTTCATAAACCGAATTGTCGTCGTCCTACGGGAGAAATCGACAAGTTTCTTAGTAAAGCGGGCGACTTGGTTAACTTGGGCCTACCTCGCCAGCAATCTACATCCAACATAGTTATGGGAATGACGAACTCGTCTGTGATAGAGCGAAGCTAAAGCCAAAAACAACCCAATTTAAGTTCAAGCCAAAGAAAGCAATGATATAGGAATTGCACATTCCTAAGAATGATGCATATCCTGCACATAAAGTACGTCGAAAATGTCACAATAAGCTTGCAACTCAACATGCAGCGAGAGCTACCGCCCATTTAACTTAAAACTTGATTATTTATTCACTTGACACCCATTGTTCATCACTATAATAAGAGACCATAAATTTGAGTAGTAGATACTGCGACAAAAACTAATCACACAGTAGGGAGAGCAGAAGAGCTACACTTAAAACGCATGTTATTGTCGAAACATTTGTGCCATGATCAGGGTTTAATTTTGCAGATAAATTCCACAGTAAAAAGGTCCTACGAACCGCGAATCATAATCAGTGCCACTCACCAATAGAAAAGAGATTAAGAAGTATCGGTGATGACAAAGTCAGCGATATACAGGCCGCCCAAAAGAGCGCAGGTAGGCGTGAAGAAGTCTTTTCTTACTGCAGAACGCAGTGCGTATAAAGCACATTTAGATAGACAGAAGGTTACGGAACCCATAATGCGAAATATGGGTTCAGTAGAATAAATAATTCACATACCACGAAAACTTGTCAAAGCTTTGCATTATGAATTTAACAAAACGCGCTAAAGCTGTAGAATAAGCCAATACACAATATTAATAGAAAATACCATTCGCGGTGCTGTGTACAGTTTAGCTGACCATAAATTGTAAAATTTTTCCATAAAACAATAATACTCATTCACTATTAGAATCGAAAGGTAATTCCTTTATTAGTAATTAGAAGAATTTACCCCTTGAAACGGTTGTAAAAAGAATTTATACCATCGATACAAATTTCACCCGCCTCAGAAGTACATTATTACCCGAGGCCTCGTAGCTAGTGGGATAAAAGCTTCATTATATTTCTACTTATTTGCACGGCTAAAGCAAATACCTCCCATAACTATTAATGCACATGAATTCACCCAATTACGACCGACGAAGCACTGAAGAATCTTGTAGAAGCAGCAACGGTAGTGGCTCAAACGTGTAGTTTCTGGCCTTGGTTGGCACACGCTCTAGTTGACAGGAAAGGGACAGCACAAGCAACCTCACCAACACACTGCTGGGTGCGTACTCCAAATAATATCGTCCCAGCCCATGGAAGTCTATCGAGTCGTTGGTTATTAGAGGAAAATTAGTTGGACAAGCTTTTTGAAATTAATTTTAATGCTAGCTGCCAGTTACACATCAAGAAATCACCTCGGTCTTGAAAATACAATAATTACACTAATGCGGGATAAGGAACTGCTGATGTTCATAGAAATCCACACTCAAAACGCAAGATTAGCTTCGTCTCACGAAATGCTGGTAGAAGCAGGATGAATGCTCGAGAAATAAACGCACGCGGGAAAGCCAAAAGTTCACAGAGAAAGGATATTCACACCAAATAGACGGAAATCGGTAATCTGGCAATGATATGAAACTATGGAGACAGGTATCTAGAGATTAAATTTTATGATAGAAAGGAATACTTGGAAGTTGACCTCTTCAAGCGTTACCGAAAATTCTCGAGCCTTTTACTGCCCGATGCTGCGAGTTGAATATATTAAAACCGCTTCCCACACAGGAATTCAGATGAAGGAGCACTTCATAATTTTTTCGCCCGGATAGAACTCGCTTGTAACAACATATATTATTTGTCTGCTCTCTGAGTACACATTATTTGACGGCTGAGTACACTTGTCACGATTCGTATCAAGAGCAGTAAAAACGGTTCGTGTCGAGAAAAGCACACCTAGAAAGAAATACGTGACACAAGCATCACAGGTTTCCTGAAGATGATTTCAAAGTCATTTTTAGGTTATTACATAACATTGAGGTACACATTTTGCGGTGCTGCTTTACGCAACCAAAGTAAACGGGAATTAAGCCCTGACCAGTAGTAGCAATAGAACAGGTGTGCCTACATCCGTAAGGATTGTAGACCTGTTTCGTGCACGAGGAACTATAAATATAACTTATCTTTGAATGGCGGAACTCAACGCTAGCCGTGTGTTGTAAATGGATGGTATGCTTGACCTCCTGTGGGCACGATCCACGCAAGGCAACCGCACACGGCGCTCATGTACTGAGCTACCGTACGAAACGAAGTTGCCCGAGCCCGATTTAAGGATGCGGCCCATGTTGTGAAGTAAATCAATTCAAAACTTCTGACTCTCACTAACACGGCCACTGCTATTCCACGTTATTGGAATAAAATTGAGACCTCAATTATAAAAATTTGCTAACGATTAAACTGTCAGTATTCAATGCCTCTCACAAAGCCGATGATAATATTGCAGCTAATGCTATGAAGAGAGCGTTGAAAACTCATTTAACTCCCTTAAATGCATCAACTCGTATTTCCAAGTCATTTGAAAAATGCTCCAGCAAATTGAAAGCTAGAACAGTCCCAGTGGATAGCACGAAGATTTCCGGGGTGACGTCCATTGCCATTTAGGGGCTCACATCCACTCGGCAATACAAAGTCACATTGAAAATTATGAGACAAAATATTCCTACTGAAGGTATGTACAACCTACAACCGATGTTGATTCATTCCATTTAAGAATTCGAACACATAGAAGCGAATTTTTGGAAAATTGCGAGCAACCCTCTCAGGCTGTCTAACTTTTTACCTTCGAATCTACAGGCCACACACTAGTTGTCAATGTAAAAAAATTGAGACTCGAGTTGCTGATCCACGCGTGCAACTAGCTCAGTTTGGAGCATTCATATTAAAAATGATGAAGTGAGGAAGCGAATCATCGGACGGACAACATGTTGACACTGACGCAACTTTCAAAATGAAAGTCTTGGCCTTCCAAACTTTCGAACAGAAAGTCTAGCGATCAATGCATATACAAGCTTTACTACACTGAGTGGCTGACAACTTTCAAGCAACGAAGAAAGCATGAAGTCAAAAATGAGTTCGCACAGAGTGCGACAGAAATAGCTCTAATAATCTTCAATCACAAATAAAAGCACTACACAGTAAGGTATATTGTGCACTCCAAGTAAATATACGACTACTTGCAAAATTGTTAAGCTGATGATGGGCCTAATAATGTTGACTCAAAAATTATTGGGCGCACAAAAGCGCTCTTGCACAGTGGAGCGGTAACTTGCTCAGCGTAAAGACCGAATAACACGCGCCTATTTACAACAGTCGAAAAGGGGTTTACGAGGGCAACTGCCAGGCGAGACCACCTGCAGGGATGTAGGAGAACTTAGGGCATGCGTTTGGCAGGGCGATGTGAATATTAAGTAAATCAGCTTGATGACAGAAAGCCCTCCTGAGAGAAGTTCAGAAAAGAATAAAAAATGGCAACAGAAACGAGGTTGTCAAATTCAGAAAAGCTTCAACCACTAATGGAGTAAGTCCAACGGCCTACGGTCACATGTCAAGCGCTTGCGTTACCATGGTCTCGATCACGTAGGTGTTTACTCGCAGTTGAAACAACCGCACATTTGCTTCATTATTAAAAGCGCAATAACGTGTACCAGAAGTAAAAAGTGCAAGGCTATCAAATCTATTTTATAATAAATATTTTTCTTTCCAATTAAAATTAAATTTTAATTGTAAAACGAAAGAAAAAGATAAAATTCAAGTCGTGACAGCGGTAACTGGTGAAGAAGAGCAAACTAAAGCCAGTTTTAATAAAGGAACACAACTTACAGTAGATCAGAATGGTTAACAAAGATAGGAATTGAACTGTACAACTAACATCAAATAATGTCTAAATAATTCAACAGACGCGTGAGTAACTCAACAGAACTTGTGAACACTGGGGGAGTTACGAAGACATCCCACGAACCAACTTAAATGTGAAGGAGTTTACACGGAAGTTATTTAGCAGTTACTCAATTAGTCAGAAAAAGGAAGAAACTTCTTAGCAATTGCAATCTTTGCAACATCAAGAGCTAGGCATTTGTCGAAACCTGTTTCCAGTACTAAATGAAAAGTGGTGTGCAAATTATTATTATTATTATTTAACCCCCAAACACTCCACGAAGGCGATTCAATAGTGAAAGGGAAGCACCACACACAATACTTGAGTGTAGTCCTGTGCAAAATATACATGAAAAAGTCTCCCGCATGTTTTAATTTAGAAGACAAACGAAAGAAAGTATTGAATGATGTTCATGGTCAGTAATGAATGTGGGTTCAAGAAACGATTTTTTTGTTTCAAACTCGTCAGGTTTCACGCAACGTGAAAGGTGGATAATTTAGAAATTATTGCTTTAATTATTTCAAGACTCCCTAGCCACATAAATCATAATCTCAAGACATTGAAGTGAAGAGACCATTTGGTATGGACTGTGGAAAACGAGGAATCGATCCACAAGCTGTGCTCAAGTTGGGAATGAAGAGGAAGAAACGACCAAGAGATGACGCAGAATGCATGGCAACTGATGGAAGAGAAGTGGGCACGAAAGCCACATCCCGTAGGTCTATCAATAGCTGAGGTGACATAACAGTATCCCCCAGCGGGCGCCAGTCTTCTAGTACACGATACCTAATCAAAAAATTTTTGCGCATCTTATAACCCCGTGAGACGTGATCAGAAATTGAGGACAGAGATGGTGCTCAATGTTCCCGCCAGTTGTATACCAAAGGAACAATAAGACAAAAAGCAATAAAAACTGGTGCCTTCGACGCTCATCATGCTTGGATTCTGGATTCTTGAAACGTAATTCTTGCAAAAATTACGTCCTCAAGGACACCGCCATAAAACTTGAAGATATTCCATTCACTTGGAAAGGTATAAAATAATAAAATGCACAGTAGTATTTCACTCAATAAAATATTTTTCAAACCGTAACATTAATAAATTTACGATAAAAAACATAGGCAAACAATAAAGTAATACAGATTAGAAAATTTCAGGCTATAAATTTCCGCGCGAAAACTTATTAGAAGCAAACAACTGGCAACAACTCTTTGGTTGCCAAAGAGAATGAAGGAAAAAAGCTTCACAAAGCACAGACAGAAATTGTTGCACATGAATTTAACAACGGCTATTCCACTGTAATGTTTTTACAGAGTGATTTTTATATTTTTTACTTTCCAGTGTTCAAGAAATACGATGACTATTAAACGATGAATAAATTACTCTAGCTTGCATTACAAATACCTTCACGATTTTCCTTTACGTGCGTTACAGCCATCAGAACCTTGGATAATGTGCTCCACTTCTAAAACGAAGCATATGTGATGAAGGGATTAAATTACCAAGTATTTTTCTCACACACTAATCACCGTACATGGGTAACGATGAAAGGGTTTCATCAGTTTTGTCCCACCATTGAGTGAAGGTCACTACTCACAAGCAGTTGCTATACACATTTTGAAGGTGCAGTACGCAAAATAACCATATGATCACCAGGCTAAGTAAGTACATTACGTTTCTACACCGAGAAATCTCTGTTAAGGAGTACACTTATGTCGTTTTTATGCCTGTCACAGGTTGCGGTAATATAAAAGCGATGCAAACACGCAACGCATACGATGGATAATTAGGTTCAAGCAGAAGTAATTGCACTTAACAATTCTAACATCCACGTAGATTTCAATAACTCGTAACCAAGCAACACGTGCGGAGCCAGGCAACGTGTAGAAACTCACGCTCCTAATGCACTAGCCCTTGTACTGGCGTATCGAGATGCTCTAGGTCCACTTAGTAAGCTGGATACATGTGGAAAACTTCATTTGTTAGGATCGCGCTTGTGGATTACGCCACAACATTGTTGTTCCAATACCTAAGAGTTACTGTGGAACAAGACCACCTATCTTTACAAAAATTCCTGCCAAGCAGCAAATGCAAATTACACGCCATTCTGAACCGGGTGTACAAACCTTATTCACCGTTATTAAAGGTCAACTTTGTCATGAGAGTGAGCATTAGTTTACGGGCGCGTGGCAACATTCATAGTCGTAATGCACATACTTGAAAAAGCGGCGTTCGGTTCAGAAAAGTCTGATATAACGAACTGAAAGCGGGTTACGACAAAATATGAGCTGATAAACAGATTTTCATAACAGATACTTAATCAAGAAATTGAGGGAGCCTTTGTGAACCGTCAAGCTTATGAAATTCAGCAATTATTTTCCATTAAACAATCTAATACCTAATACGCAAACCTTCGATTTTAATACAGGATTCTAACTCGATCCAAATAGAATAGGGTAACACAATGTGATTCGTATCACGGATCTTTTGAAAGCTGTGGGAGTTTGACAAACCTTCAGCAAAGGTAGAAGTCAAGATACTGCAATGTAACAACACTGGATATAACAACGCTGAGGCATCAATTAGCTTGAATGCCAGAACTTAGCAAGCCATTACATTTGGGTTCGGGCTTCATCATTATGAAAATATTCTAAAATACGTCGACCAGTGAAAGGTCACCAGCAGTACTTGAGCGACCATGAGAGGCAGGCACAACTCAACACGTCATTTTGAACAATGCCTAATAGTTTCACATACAGAATACTGAAATATGCTCCTCTCGATCAATTACAGCACAGAACTGTTTTTGTAAACAATTACACGAGATGAATTCTCAAACTCAGAATGAATTAATTTGTACGCTCGTACTCAAAATCGATTTCATGGAAAGTTTCCACTTCTAGTCACTCTTCAAGAGACTTTCACGCTTGGTCCAACAACCTTCATAGAGTCGATCATTGAAATATCGTCCGGACTTTCATATTTGTCGCTCGCGGATTAGACACGCGCTTCAAGCTATTTAATAAGCTCGGGATGCAGAACAATAGCTGTCTCCGCTGGTAAAATTTATCGGGATTAGGCCAATACTGAAGGATTGAAGACCCAGCCAAATGTGACAGGGCTACCCCACCGCATCTGAAAGAATTCAAGACTCGACTTAATAAAGCACGTCAGTCGTAATTCAACAATTGCGGTTCACTTTAAGGCACAAGTATAAAATCGGTTTGAAGAATGAAAGTTAGAAAAATTTGATGGGAGTTCAAAACAAAATCACTAAAATACTGTACAATTTCGTAAATATGGAGCACTTTTTCTACCTTTTCAATCGACTTTAAGAATACTTTCAGGCCAAAAGATGACATAAAAAAAGTGAATCTTTACTGTAAGGAAATTATAACCCGGCATAGCACATTCGGACTCCGCATGAAAAATAAGATTAAGCGTTAATATATTTGAGGATCTGTTCTTTCTTTAAAGGAAGGTTTCAGTGTAAACACTCGAAAAATCGAAAAACAGCCAAATATAGGAAAATGTACTCTAAGCACCGACCGAGAAGAGCGATCCATCAAACAGCGATCAGTGAGTTGAAACACAAGAATTTGAAGAAGTCCCAGACAAGCGCATCTAAATACGACTACTATTAACGGTAAGTGTGGGCAGCTACGTCACAGCAGCGAATGCGAATGAACTCACCACTGCATCAAGACGGAAGAGAGAAGGTAACAACTCGCATCTCTTCTTTGGAAAGCTCGGATAAGGAATGCAGAGGGGCAGCGAAACACGATCACAGCAACACATTGTTACTTCAAGAACTTAATTTACTCATTTAGCATATTGGAAAACAATTAAAACTTCACTTCACGAAATTTTAGTTACGAATTGGCTCAAGAATTGGTCGAAGCCGTGTGAAACGAAATTGTTCAGCTTCTTAGCTTTTTGGATGTTGTGAAATTTCTGTTCTCGTCCATATCGCAGGTAGGAGCTGCACATTACAATGGTTTGGATACAAAGCACTTGGTAGCGCTGTCATTTCACGTAATTGCAGATGCGGAAGGGACACATAATAAAGGAGAAGTTCTACTCGAAAGTCATCAGAGGTCAAGAATGCATAGCTATATCTAAATGAAGTACGACCACACTGCAGCGACTTGTGAGGTAAAAATTTTAGTGAAATGTGTCATTACCTTATTTCGATCCAAGTCAAGAAAAGAATACAGGCATACAAAAATTGAAGCTTTAAAGTAGCCACTTCAACCCAAATAGGTGAAAAATGACGTCTTTACTTGAGCGCATCGAATGAAATTCCTCCGCAGTAAATTGGTTTGCCATTTCAGACATTGTTAGATTACCATCTTTGAGTGAAAGTTAAAATTTGTAAAACAGTTCCCCGAGAAAACACAACTACATACCGATGTTCCCGTCACTCATTTTATAAACCAACTTCAGAAGCAGAATTAAATTCTTCACAATACACCACAATTAGAACTAAGGTATCTCTTTGCTTACACATCAGTAAAGCACACAACGTAAAGCAGGACTACACTGAACACTTGTTCGAAGCTCCCACGCATCCAACACTAAAACTAACTGAACAGCTCTACTGCGAACACTCACCTAAATCCTCTGTTGTTGGCGTAGGCCAAGATATCACAAAGAATTTTAACATGTCCGTCACATCCGTTCCACACGTATCGGGTTATTCTCTCGTAAAATCAGCTTTCAGATTTGCATCTCATTGATGCAAATCTCGTACGATCCATTACAACCAATTGCAGGCAAAACCTCCTTATCCTAGAATACATCACGAATTTTTAAATTCTTAAATCAGAGTAATTTAACAGCATAACATCCCCTTTCGAAAAGTTTTTACAAAACACATTCAAGAACCAGGATACTAAATTTTCATGCTTTACACTAGCGTTCGTGAGGCGGTGCCGTCAACCACAATTCCTCACTTCAACCTTCAGCAGTTGGAGAAACGGGATTGGACACCGATAAGCTTTTCCACCCATACAACATGGACTCGAACATATTTCAGGGTAGGAGAACATGAATATTATTGTGATGCCATGCTCATCAAACACGATATTGGGTCTCTAATCAAACCTAATAGGTAGGCCGTAACTCAGGTGGGTGGGTATCTTTATCAACTGTCCAGCAGCATCAATGAAGGACAGAGATCTTTACGTTTCGTTCTTCTACCAAGCATCATTGACACATAACACAAGAAATGAACCATAAGTTACGCCAAGTATCGCGCAAGAGGTCAAGAAATTGAGACAAATCGGATAAGGTTACATTAATGCAAACTATTCTCTAATTATACCATTCGTGTTACATGCGTCAATAACATCAATAGCTTTGAAAATCAAACTCAAGAGCAACAGCCGTTCTTGGCGTGTCGATCGCAACATTAAGAGGCTCAGACGCTAGTTTTCATTTGTCTTTTGCGAGCCGCCGTCGCTTTAGCGAGTACACGCCGACACAACAGCTTCATGAGCTCCACACATCACTACAGTAGGGAAGAGCGCAGTGAGATGACATCAAATTGGACAGGGAGGCTGGAGCGGCCGCTCCGAGGACTAGGAATGAGAGATATACGAGGGGTGATTTCTTCAGTTCATTAATTCACTAGTTAATTAATTAAAGAGAACGCTGTCAGGGTCCTCGTTGGACATGACTTTGATGTGGCGCAGCACGTCTTTCCGCGTGATGATGCCAAGCAGCCGTCTGCACAGGGGAGGGAGGGTTAGGTTCTCTTGCCCACATCACGCGCTGCATTAGTACACAAAGTAGAAACTCCCTAGTCCCTTCTTAGGCGATCTTAAGAGAGCGAAGAGAAGGGACAATTCAGTGTGGACAGTAGAAAACGAGGTATCTATGCACAAGGTGTGTTCACACAGCGTATAGTGCACATAGAAACAAGTTCGGTTAGAACTGGAAGAAAGCACGAAGAGATAGCGAGAACGGCTTAAAAACTAAAGGAAGCAACATGGGAACGAAAGATAAAAGTCCTGCAGGCCTTTCTATTGCTGAGGTAACCTAATATTATCCCCCTAAGAGTACCAGCCCTCATGGTATATGATGAATAAACTTAACTAATTTAAACCTATTGCCCATCCTACGCCCTCTGAGCGGGATCACGTACCGCAATGAAGGGCATTTCAAACCTTTACGTAATGTCTGAATAACTTCTATTTCTTCTTCTCGCAACTCCAAAGTTCTTTCCTAATAACGATATGTTCCTACTCTTTTCACGGTGATGAAAATGGTTAAATGGTTAGTCAAACCAGTTTAACAAGAAAAAAAAGAACGTGCGTTTGTTTAATTCTAACCTCGCCAGACTCTTTCCGAAGCAACACCCTGTGCTCAAAGTGGCATCGTTAAACACTGTGAAGGATGTCTTTCTACCTAATTATTCATGATAAACCCAAACACAATGTAATATAAATCAAAGTAAAAGACACGCACTTCACATGGACGCACGAATTCTCCTAAATTGATTTCCTTCTCCAGTTTCAAGTGGTGCATGAGCATTCTATCGTACTGTTAAGCAGCTTATGCTAACACCTCTACTAATCTTACATTCAATATAAACATAGAGAGCGAATCATTGTAACCCAAATTAAACAGAAACTACTTGGTTTCTTGAAGGTCTTTGGCCCCAAGCTTGATATATTTTCAAGGGAAAAATTTTAGCACACCGATGGTACGCACACCTACTTTGCTTTTACACATGAGGGTAACTCCTTGAAGGGGTCAGTGAAAGGAACACGATTCATTTTCACATCCTCGGAATGCCTCGAGCACTTCTCCAATTAATTAGCTAGAATTTAAGTCAAGAACTAATTCTCTGCTGTAACGCACTCCAATGCGTTAGACAACACGCATTCCAAGAGAGGAAATTAACACAACACCACATGTACAGACCCATTGTGCGTGACAAGCGTCTGTCGCAGCCCCAGCTTCCTGAACATGTCCACCACGGTCTCCATGGGAGTCTGGTCCGTGATGGTGGGAGGCGCTAAGTCAAGGATGCGGTGCAGCCTGCACACAGTGGGCGGGGTTAAAATTAAAAAGTGCAATAAAAAAAGAATAAATACCTAATTAGCGTTTAAAAAGTGAACGAGAAGATTTTTCCTCTGCTTTCACTTGTTTATTGTGATTTCATCTGCAGGATTGTTTCACGTTGACCCTGCTGACGAGCCAGACAGCTATTAGAAGTCCTATACAGTCATGATCACGATTTGATCACAGTTATGAAAGACATTTTAACTACGCTTTTACTTATTCACATAGATATTACACTACTATGATATCAATTAGTTTAAGACTTCCAAGCTATAACAAAAGTAATCTCAAATGAACAATGAAGAAGAGACCATTCAATGTGGACTCTAGAGCACGGAAAATCTACGCACACTGTGAGTCTAACCACAGGATGGCAAGCAAATAGAAACATCAAGTTATAAAGGATGATGAAGAAAAGATATAAAAACTGGAAGAAGCAACATGGCCTAAAGAATGAAAGTCCCCCAAGGCCCATCTATAGCGGAGGTAACCCAACAGTGCCTCCTTGGAGACGCCAGTCCCAATAATAGAAAATAGAGAAACCCGACTTACCTTAAACTACGCCTCTTAAAGGGTATAAATACATTTATAAATTAATATATTTATTTGTTTACGGCCTGCAGTTAGAAAATATCAAGCCTTCTCTTCTAAAATTTCTGATGGTAGGAGAAGATACGGAAGCAAAACCATAGAAAATCTATCCCTTGTTTAGAAAAAAGAAACAAGAAGTTGCTTTGGTGTAGGACGAAAAGCAATAATTTGCTTCACTTAAGATCTGCTGCAGAATACTCCAGTTTCTACCAGCAGAAGTCATATTCAACGACAGTAAAACTGTGCTACAAACATGGTAAAAAATTAGCATGAATGATTAGAATTAGCATGTATATTTTAATCCAGCCAAGAATTTAAATATAAAGAAAAAATCATCACTCAAATAGAGAAACACGAATTTCGCTTGTGAAAACGAAGTGAACTCAGTTTCGATAGAGTGAGTAAATACATAAGAGATCATTCACATTAAAGCAAAAATTTAAAACTGAAACCTGTGTCAGTGTATGAAAAATAAATCCACAAACTTAACAACCACAAAATGGTGGTTAGTGGAAGCCTTGACGGATGGCAAAATCAACCACCACCAACACAAACCGCAAAAACAAACGTTTATGGATAAGAGTGGAAAAAGAATGACGTAAAGAGAGAAAGTCACCTGAGAGGAGGCGGTCCGAGCCAGGGTGAAGGCACAGAGGGCGTGAAGAGCACTATGCTCTCCCTGCTGATGCCCTCCACCGTCTTCTTGGCCTGGCCTGCAATACACAAGCAGCAGAACGAGATTCAGTCTAAGGCACATGACGCCAAGATGCGTATATCTCCTAGGAAATGCCTACGTTTTCCTTTACAACTGCATTACAATCGTAGTTAACCAAACGACCAAGTACTGTGTGATAAAAATTGAACATTACTCCACTCTTAGGCTGCAACTGCATCAAATGAGCATTTACCAGTCACAACCAGCATATTTGTTGATACAGGAGACAAAAAACTTTAAAAACTAGTACAAAAAAGGCTGGCAAAGAACTAAATTACAGGGAGAATTATAGCCACAGGAATGGACTGACCGGGCCATTTTAGGGTTGCTACCCAAGTCTCATGCCATCAGGCGGAGGAATAACTGAAACTTTCCATTTATTCTTGTCAGAGTATCATTGATTACAGAGTATACTAAATGAAACGTTTTATTTCAATCAAGAATAATTTGAAGACATTAGTAAATAAAAATACCAAAAGAGATTTTTTTTCTGAAAATTAAAATTTTTTGAGTCAGATTTATTGCTTTTATAATTTTGTTCCCCTGCAACGTCAAACCCTTATTAATAGTAATAGACGCATCACAGACATCAGGTGCCTGGCAGCCTACTGTTTGGTTGTCAACTCACCTACGGCCTTAACCCTTTCCAGCACTAAGCGACCATATGGTTATCATTTAGATCGTTAGATCATGAACTTTCTGATGTTGATAGATCAGATCAGATCATTAGTTAGTTTAAGCCTCTCTATCCGCTACAAAGGCGATCCAAAGAGAGGAAGGAGGAAGGCACCATTTAGTATGGAGTTTAGGGAACGTGAAATCTACGCAGAAAGGGCATAGAAACAGTAAGATGAGAAAGAAATTTATGAAACAAGATCAGAGTTCAAGAAGAAATTAGTAGGTGTTGAAAAAACAGGACAGCAGTGAACCGAAAAAAGATGGTCCGTAACAGAACAAAAACCTACGTTATTTCAACAAAAAGGAAGCCTACCTAACCCTTAGCTCGGGCCCTCACTTAGTCCCCCTGGGAGCGCTTATTCCCATAGATACAATAGTTGTATCCCCCTGAGGGGTCTGATGTTGATAATCTAACAACGATCTTTGTAATAAAGGTAATTTAAATGAAAAAAATTCCTCCAGTAAAACGTTGAGGTGCCGCAAGCATGCCAGCAGAGCCATGATCCCATTCAGCACCAGGCCTCGCAGAGGTGAAAGTCTCCTTGGTTGGTACTACAGTGCTTGAACTCGTCGTATAAAATTGGGAAACCCTTACACAGCACAGCACTCACTTATAGCCATGACCAAGTCCCGGCGGGCCACAAGTCCCACGAGGTACTGGGACTGGTGAGACACCACCACAGGGAAGCCGTTGTGGCGGATCTCCGTCAGCAGCTGCTCCACGTCAGCTAGCGTTAGCGAGTCCTGCGTCAAGACGTACAGAGACCCGTTCTTCCTGTAAAAGTACCGAGATCTCAGCTCATTGACTTGTAATTTTCCCATTGTAAAATTAAAACCCTAAATGCAGGAAAAAATCGGAAAGACCCAAGATAATTTGAACGCATATCTTGTATATTGTATGTCATCCAAATACACCATAACGCTGATGAACTCACAAAGCAGGGCGTCACAATTCTTAGTGTGGAAATATAAAATGATTCATCACGACTTGACAAGACTTTAGGGCAGTAGATGAATAGTATTGTGACCGAGGCATTTTTCACTTAGTCGCTGTACTGAGAGCGCCAGCAGAAGAAGTAGTCAGATAGCTGCGGCAGCTAAGGTGGGGGCCGATGCAGCTAATCAGTAAAGAGAGTCAGAGTCAGAGAGAGAGCGAGACAGAGCAGATCTAAGTTTGTACCGCGCAGGTCGCGAACTAGAGCGTGGATTGCTGCTTCTGAGCGCTCTGCTCGTACGCCGTGTATTTATGCGTAACACGCGCGGTTGCCAGTATTTTGGCAGGACTGTCAACAATTGCGCCTGCGGGTTGCCTCAGTATCCGTGACTCAGTATCCGCCTCGTGTTTTGAGTCTCAGTGTGTCAACCGTATAAAGTGCATATTTTACCTGTTTACCCCTATTAAACAATTTTTAAACTGTCTTGAATAA
>JACJUY010001087.1:114008-132463 GCA_014220935.1 Platorchestia sp. MABIK | reverse complement strand
GCATCATTATTAGCAGCTCCACACTGCGAGAAGAGCATGTAGATGAGGTTGCTGGTGTCCATGCGGGTGTAGGGGTTGGGGTAGGCGAGCAGGGCGGTGATGAGGGTAACCACAGCCACCTCCAGGCGAGGGTACTGCCCCAGGCGGCTGCTCTTGCGGAACCCGCACCACCAGATGTTCGCTCTGATGAACGCCATCCCGATCAAGCCCTGCAGCGCATCAAACGGTCCGTAAATGACGGTGCAAACAGCGTCAGTAGATATAATTAAATCTCTTAGCAGTTGTGCAAGTAAAAATACGGATCAAATATGGGTCCATCAATTCAAGGCTCAAATAACTACATTGACAACTCGAAGTCATGGTAATAGTAAGTTAGATATAACTGCGCAGTCTGGAATTGCGCCTAAAAATGCTTATCGTCGCAAAAACCCAACACAATAGTTAAACAGCTGGAGAATATGCGCCAACGTGTAGGAAATTTTACCGTCAAGCGACTGACATTGAACAAATAAACAAATATATTTTAAAATAACTTTATATGCAAAAATACAATGTCAGTTAAATGTTGCTTCAAGCCTATTGTAGAAAAAATACAAATTAGTTAGGTAAAATTATCCTCTGTTAAAGTTTATTACATGAATGCACGTACACATACGCGCAATTCCCCAAGCCTTTGAATAGAAATCATTAAAATCGTCGTGTCACTTACGCCAATAACTCCTAGTAAGATGAAAGGCACGAGCTCAATGAATATCCAAGGCTTGCTGTACTCGACGTAGAAGAGGACGGAGTGCTCGTTGCCAAACGGATTAATAGAGCGCACTACGAATGCTGCCACCAGCGCAGCAAAGAACGAGCGCCACAGGGTTTTCAGGGGGAAGTAGTAAGACACCTGCAACAAAAGTGATATTACCATACAGGCGAGTGTTCAGTTACAGTCCCATTTATCTATCTATATACCAAGGTCCATTCCCTCCACCTAAGATGACTAGCCAACATATTAGAAAAAGATTCACATCTCTATAGTCAAATAAACAACAATCACTCATTGTCACACGCCTGCGTCTTCCGGACGTTTCCTCTACAGCAAAGCACGACGTGGGTTTACCCCGTTGCATTTCTGAGTTCATAAAAGGGCACATGATTCATGACACAGAAAGCATTTGTGAGTAAGAAGTGTAATGTGACACAAGACTACTGACATTTCTCAGCCATTCGAGCTAGTCCAATTATCTGAACTAAACTATGTAAGATCAGCGTGTATATTTTTGAAACATTGTACACACTTACCACAGGACAGCTACCACAGCTCTTATTTGAATGTGAAGCATATTACGCCTGCTTTAGGTCACTTGCAAACTGAATAGTGAGAGGTCTCTGCCGTCTTCGTTATTATCAGCTAAGGTTCACATTCACAGACAGGTAAAAGCTACAAACATACTTGAGTACGGTAATTATGGTGCTCATAATATGTAACGATCGTAAAAGCCGTAATTAAACACCGCATATAAAAATGATTTACCTCAGTATGAATCTCCTGTAGAGGAGTGGAACGTAAAATGCGTCAAGAAAAAAATATATATCTTTAGTAGGACTGAAGGACTGAAGTTATGTAGTAGGACTGAACCTCTGAGCAGAGGTTACAGTCCTACTACATAACTTTATTTCCACGGGAAATAGAATCGCCAAATTAGGCATTTACTCCTAGTGGTACCTTTCAATGGATTGCGTAGGCCAAATTGAGGTAGAGCTCAACACCTCTCCCCCTCTTGCACCATCTTTCCTTAAGCCAGAAGGTAAAATAGGTGACTAGATCCAGATCGAGGCTGTGTTAAATTTGATCAGAAGTGCTAGCAACCTTATCTATTTTAAATGTCAACTCCATCAACACGTTAATTGCTTGGTAGCCCCCATTTTTCACAGAGATTTCCATAATGCAGCTAACCTATCGGTGACCTCAATTGTTATTCACACTTAACCATAACCAAAGCCAGATGATGGCACTTTTCAATTAATTTAAAATCTGAACACTGAAATTGGATAAAACTGGTGTTAACGCATAGCTTTCAATTTATGCCTGCCTGAGCTACCGTATCAAGATTGGAAATATGCACTGAACACTCAACATCCACATTTCAGACAGGGTATCCAGGAATTGAGGCACCGCATTTGAGAAATTCAGTTGAGTTTTATAGCCAGCCACTAACATTACCTATGACCTCACCTCTTCCAGACTGAAGAGCACACCTCCAATGGGTGCCCCAAACGCCACCGACACTCCCACGGCGGCAGAGGCAGATAAAATCTCGCGCTTTTTGGCCTCGTTGCGGCCGTATTTGGGGAACAGGTACGATAACACGTTACCTGTAAATCCAAAGTAAAAATTATTTCCTTTCTACTTAATTATTGATGTACTTTTTTTAAACAGGAATGGCTAACACCAATAAAACAATTCGCACCTAGGGAGCAAAATAACTACTTAACTAAAGCTTCATAATTTTAGAGCTCAACTCGATTTCTGTTGGAGTCCAAAAGTTTTAGCGCTGCACCTAGGTAGAGGTTTTGATTTTTGCAATACCAGTTACTTTTTTACCTCTGAAGACACTGGAACGTGATAAAAAACGTGGATAATATCGGGCGTAACTGAACGTCTTCCGAGCGTCCCTTCCAAACCACGACCCAACAGCACAAACTAAGTTCGCGATAACTCATTTGAGTATGATTTCAATGATTTCTATCTGTGGATTTATTTTTCCACAGGAACTTAACATCTCATGAATGGAAAGCGAAGAAGCTCTCTCCAGCCGAGAGAAGAACTGACCTATGCAACAGGCGACGTGTACGAGTGGGCCCTCCTTGCCCAGTGAAAGCCCCGAGGACACAGCCATGATCATACCGATGCTCTTGATCAGGAGGGTCCACTTGCCCAAATATCCTCTGATGATGAAGCCGCTCAGTATCGTTTTGATCTGCATGAAAGGTTTCCGAGTTTAGATTCTTGAGAGCTAATGCACATCAATTAACAACACTTTTTTGAGCTCAAAAAATGGAAAATGACAAATTAGGAACTAAATCCCTTTCTAACTTTAACTACTTATCTCTAACAGAAAGCTGACACCAGTGAACAAATAATGTACAAACAATTGTTTTCTTTTATCACCCAAAAAGTTCAGTTTCGATGTATGGTTTCTATAAATAAATTAACATAGTAAAACAAAACTTACGCACACATATCCCAAACCTAAATTTTCTATTAATTGTACACCTCCATCAAGCTGTCTAAACATAAATCAATGTTCACCATCAAACAACACTTAATTTGAAGTATACTCTAAACTACTACTCACTCTCACTCGTCACTCCAGTGACACGGCTCTACCATTTCATCTTTTACAACTCAAAGCCTTTTGTGAACCTATTAATAGTTTCTGTCCACAAATCCCAAACCATAAACGTCAGTGTGCTACAACTCTAGCTCATTTTCACATGAACCGGCCACTTGTTCACAACAAGTCTCTGGCTCCCGCACTCAACATCACATGCTAGCACACAAGCCAGGTCACAAAAAAGTGGCTTGAAATCTAACGAATTGAAAGAAGCTACGTCCTCCTTAACTTCGGTCTTCACTCCATGTGTGTCTCACAAGTATCATTCATCTAGGATGAGGGCTTCAAGTTCCTTTGCATGTCGTATAGCTGTATCCTAAATACCAAAGTTCCCCTTCCAAACTTTAAGGGAATGCATTAAAACTATCGCTCATGGTAACACATAAGAAATAGAAATATTGGCAAAATGAAACTGATTTGTTCGAGGGTAACCTCCAAGCAGCAGTGAAGGACGTACGAAAGAAGCTCTAGGCTCACCTCAGGTATGCCCGAGGCGCAGGCGTAAGGTGCAAACATCATCACGAGGGAGGCGGTGAGGGTCGCAAACAAGAGGGACCAGATGATGTAGAAGAAGTAGCTGATGATGTACGTGCCAGCTGAGTTGCCGTAGAACCCAAACAGCTCTGGCCATGTGAACCACTGGAGAAGGGCAGGTTTCTTTTTAAGAATTCTTTCTAATTTTCAGCGTTTTTTTGCTTAATGTCGAAATAGACTGATATGATCTCATGAAATATGAAACTTGAAATGAAATAATCAAATCCTACAAATTATATACTACTTGCGGTGGTGATCGCCTGAATGCTAAGTACTAAATTATCAAGAATAATGGTTTTATCAGCAACTTTACATTCTCTAGGTCACTTCCGATTGCATAGAAGTGAAAAATTAACGCTAAACAAGTTATGAAAAAACGCAACAAAGAACTTGAAACTCTGCAAGATCAAAAGGGCAAATTTAGTTGATCACAAATACAACTAATATCCGCTATAATCCTCTACCCAGAAATTTGACGAGTCACCTCAAAAAAAACGAGTTTTATACCAAACATGAGGTAACTCAATCTACAGCGCGGGGATTAATAACAAGCAGAGCACTCTATTTACGCCACCAAGTGCGTACATTGGAACAGTTGTCGTGATCATAAAAGGTCTCATTGGAGCTCCAGCAGCACTGTTCCCTATTGAACCAGAACGCCTCTGGACACACGCCGAACTTGAGATCCGTCATCCAGCGGACGCCGATATCGATTGTGCCCGCCACCGCACCTGCCAGTAGAACTTAAATTAATCTCGGAACATAACAAGCATTTCAAAATCCCATTTCTACCTTCAAAAATCCCAACTTGGAAATATTTTCTGAAATGAGCAGTTCACTAGCTTATTTCAATTAACGACAAAATTTTGGGGCAAATAAATTATTCAGCACACTTCTAAGCTTCTGAGAGAGCTAGCGATGAACAGAGCGTGTGTTATTGACAGAGTGTACTCATTCACAAGCTGGACAGTGTAGAAATTTACCTGAAGCCCAAAGTCCTCGTGTTGATCCATCAATGGTCCATGACATCTTTCCAAATAAAACTTGGAATCCCTTTCCCAACACAGGATCCCACCTAACAATGAGACACTATTTTCCACTCCTTTACGTTTATTGTTTTACTTTTTGCAATTGTCATTTGTTATTCTTTACGGTTAAAATAATCCTTATCGAAAAGTGAAAAATTGGGAGCGATCCCCAGAAAACGGCGGGTGATGGGGGGGAAACGGATGTTGTATTCAGATTTAGGAAGTCATTTGACACAAAAATCATCAGGAATGGCGTGAGGACTCGATTTATATTTTTTTGCAGACCAGTGTTATTAGGAGCAGAAAACATGTAACACGTCGTATTTTAAGCGTTCCTAGATCAAAGTAGCACTAGCTACACAAACTACCTACCCAGTACTACTATCTACCTGCTTCTTACCAGAAGAGGCTTATAAAGCAAATAGCTAAAAACCTCTTCAGTTCTTGAAACTATCGAGTGCTCAATATTCGCCATCCAACACCTATCTCTAGGCTACATCTTCATTTTAAAACTTCAATACTGTTTCGTAATCTGCCACAACTTTGCTCTTGAACTTTTTAAAATTTTATACAAAGTTGAGGGCCCAAATAACGTCAAAATGAAACATTAACATAGCCTAAATGACTATGCTGACAAGTTACGCCTAAAAATCTCAGGACAAAATTTCTGCAGAAACCCTGTTTAATAATCAGCGTACAAGGCCATTCAAATGTGGCGGCATTTGATAATGTTAATAATGTTAGCTAAAACACAGAAATCATTAAGTTAGGTTGAGCATTGTATAAAATAGCTTTTACTGCCTTCCAAATTTCTCTGACATTGATTCCACATTAACATTAGTTTAAAACTCCTAACCACACAAAAGTGATTCCAAGACAGCGAAGAGAAAGTATCATTTAATATGGACCTTAGAAAAAAGAATGTACACACGAGAAGTGTTCCCACATAGGAGACCCAGAGCAAAAAAAACGTCCAGTTAAAAGGAAGAAGAAGAAAAGATGAAGAAGTAGCAAAGAAGGCATGGAAACAGAAAAAAGAAAATTGAGCACTAAAGATAGAAGTCTAAGATGGCCAAGGTAACCTAATGGTATCCTCTTAGGAGCGCCAGCTCACACAAAATTAGATAAACCTAAATCTACTGCCTACCAAAGGAAGATTTTTATTCTATAGATGTGAATAACAAATGAAATCCTTCATCCTTACAAAACTTGTGATTTATATTTATACTTATACCTGTGAGGTAGAGAAGCGCATCATACATACGCTCATCACACACATTCTGACAGCACAGAAGGAAGATTCAATAGCTAGTCAAGAAATACCTGACGGCTGCTTTTATTTTGGACCAACTCATTTAAATGATTTGCAACAGAAGACAAAATCAGACAGCTATAGCCGTCATGGTAAACAGCGCNGGGAAACGGATGTTGTATTCAGATTTAGAAAGTCATTTGACACAAAAATCATCAGGAATGGCGTGAGGGCTCGATTTTTATTTTTTTGCAGACCAGTGTTGTTAGGAGCTGAAAACATCAGTATTTTAAGCGTTCCTAGATCAAAGTAGCACTAGCTACACAAACTACCTACCCAGTACTACTATCTACCTGCTTCTTACCAGAAGAGGCTTATAAAGCAAATAGCTAAATACCTCTTCAGTTCTTAAAACTATCGAGTGCTCAATATTCGCCATCCAACACCCATCTCTAGGCTACAACTTCATTTTAAAACTTCAATACTTTTTCGTAATCTGCCACAACTTTGCTCTTGAACTTTTTAAAATTTTACACATAGTTGAGTGCCCAAATAACGTCAAAATGAAACATTAACATAGCCTAATTGACTATGCTGACAACAAGTTACGCCTAAAAATCTCAGGACAAAATTTCTGCAGAAACCCTGTTTACTAATCAGCGTACAAGGCCATTCAAATGTGGCGGCATTTGATAATGTTAATAATGTTAGCTAAAACACAGAAATCATTAAGTAAGGTTGAGCATTGTATAAAATAGCTCTTACTGTCTTCCAAATTTCTCTGACATTGATTCCACATTAACATTAGTTTAAAACTCCTAACCACACAAAAGTGATTCCAAGACAGCGAAGAGAAAGTATCATTCAATATGGACCTTAGAAAAAAGAATGTACACACGAGATGTGTTCCCACATAGGAGACCCAGAGCAAAAAAACATCCAGTTAAAAGGGAGAAGAAGAAAAGATGAAGAAGTAGCAAAGAAAGCATGGAAACAGAAAAAAGAAAATTGAGCACTAATGATAGAAGTCTAAGATGGCCAAGGTAATCTAATGGTATCCTCTTAGGAGCGCCAGCTCACACAAAATTAGATAAACCTAAATCTATTGCCTACCAAAGGAAGATTTTTATTCTATAGATGTGAATAACTAATGAAATCCTTCATCCTTACAATACTTGTGATTTATATTTATACTTATACCTGTAAGGTAGAGAAGCGTATCATACATACGCTCATCTCACACATTCTGACAGCACAGAAGGAAGATTCGATAGCTACAGTCAAGAAATACCTGACGGCTGCTTTTATTTTGGACTAACTCATTTAAATGATTTGCAACAGAAGACAAAATCAGACAGCTATAGCCGTCATGGTAAACAGCGCAGGTATGCTATTTGCTAACAGTCTCCCGTTGTACTGAGAGATAACAGAAGAGTGAGTTACCCGCAAACAGGCCGACAAGGAAGACACAGAGCCAGCCAGAGCCTGCATCATGGTTGCTCTTGAGCCAGTCCAGCAAGCTGCGTCTTCTGTTCTTCTCCAGCAGTCTGTGTCGCATGCGGTCCCGCGCTACGTCTCTCTGCCAGTCTATCGTGTGGAAGTCCTCGTAATGACCGAAGCACATCAGGTCCGGGGACGAGATATCGTCGTTGATCGTTAAATCTGTGGAGTAAAAGACAATTCTCAGTCCTGGAACAAGGGTAATATTTAAGTAACACAGATAGAGTTCCAGCAGCAGTGTTCCCTGTTGAACCAGAACACGCCAAATTAGGAATGAGTGAGGGATTGATTGCCTTCCAGAATCATAGTGGTTGACTAAAACTTTTAGAATTTTCTGTGGAGAACTGTAATTGATTAAATCAAGTACAATTCAATTTCTACTATGGGAAAATAAACTTTGATCAATGAGCAATAGAAGGCTACGTATACTCATACTTTTAATTACAAGTTCGGAAGTTGTTGAATCGTTAAAGCTCTCAACAGCGAAGTGGTTATAAATGTGATTGTAAATGCTGGAGTATATTTGAAATTTACTTCAGTAAGATAGAAACAGTTTATCTTGCCCATAGAAAGTTTAATTCATCATACATAAAAGGAAAGTCTTAATGCTGGATCTCTTATGAAAGCAACGGTTTAAAATTTTTTGGACTGTAGGCAAAGTTATTTTTAGAAGATATCTTTAATTTTTAGGAATTTCTCTGTTCAGCTCTCCTTAATATTGCTCTTATATAACTAGAATGGTTGATTACTACACTCCTTTCAGCGTTTTTTAGTATCAAGCGTCATGTACACAGAGAGATAAAAGTTCAATATATTAAACCTAAAACTAAACTACAGTGAAATTAATGCCAGCCAGGAACAAGCTATTCTATTTGTGATTCTCATTAGACCGAGGTTCACCTTGCCTGGCTACATGATACATTGAAATGTTTGA
The DNA here is from genome assembly GCA_014220935.1 of Platorchestia sp. MABIK. Lineage (NCBI taxonomy): Eukaryota > Metazoa > Arthropoda > Malacostraca > Amphipoda > Talitridae > Platorchestia > Platorchestia sp. MABIK. The sequence goes on along the minus strand of JACJUY010001087.1, from coordinate 123,829 downwards.
AATCTTTTTTGCGTCCCTACCATTTGTTAGCTCAATATTGACTTCAGTAACTAGATTGCTCATTTCCACACACGTTTTTTCAGCTTGCTACAGAACCACTCGTTTCTTGGCATAAATATCAAAACTTTCCACGCGTTCACTGGTGACGCGCCATTGGTGACCTCAGACCCTTTAGAGAAAACTAAATTGGTGCTGTTCTGCCATTCGAGAGACGGCTTATTCATTCACTTATTTAACCGAGTGATTGAAATGCAAATTCTTATTTAACCCTTTGAGTATGAAAATTCAAATGGTTTAGGAGTTGAGGAAAAAATTTCCACAGGAAAAAGTTATCAGTAGCCTAAAATATTAGTGAAAGTGCCTTAGTGTGGGTATTTTTATCTTAAGCAAGCACCTACTTTTTTATTTTTAATTTTAAAAATTACGAATCTTTACAGCTCCTTGCTTGGGGAGAGAAATTTTTCATATTGAAAATAAAGTTAAATTTTCAAAGAAATCATATCTTGGTTTTTGCCCAAACTAATCAGAAAATGAATGAAGGTTAGAAAAACTTGCTCAAGTTAAATAGAAAGGTTATTGAATATCTGGCACGGACCTTGCAGCGTGAACTTAGAGGTAATCAATGGTAATTTACGCAAGTAGGCTTCTGGAATGTCTTAAAAAATAGCTTCATGAATAATATCAATTTCCCAAATTTTGTTATTTATTTCAAAATATTCCCTCCCTCGTTAAATTACTTTAAAATTATGTCAGGTGCCCAAAACTGGAAGCACTAGCGATTTCGGCACTAGAGGTAACCGTTAGTATCCAAAGGGTTAAATGACAAATATAACGGTAGTTTGTGCAAATCCAATAAGAGTACTGCACAGTAATTGATTAGAAAGTAAGTTCTATCTTAGGTAACTTTAAAATTACGCTCCAAGTAAACGACGAATAACAGCAATGAACGTGTTAATGTTTCCTAAATTTGATCATTTTCTACATTTACTCTTTTAAGTAGGGAAAACTACACAGCAAAGATGACGTTACTTGTAGTACAAGAAAATAATGGTGGAACAGTTTGAATTACCAATCATTGCCACAAACAAAATCTGGAGCTGCCAATAAACAATAAGGAGCCAATGCGTTTAAACAGAATGGTACAGAAAAAGTGGCCTTCCTTCATTTTGATATAATTTTTTCTGTCCAAGACCAAAAAAACATGAAACTTCTTCTTGAATTATGTACCGAATGAATGACTTGANGAAAGAAGTTCATGAAACAAGATCAAAGTTGAAGAAGAAAGTAGTAGGTGTTGAAAAAACCGGACAGCAGTGAACTGAAACAAAGTTGGTCCGTAACAAAACAAAAACCTATGTTGTTTTAACAAAAGGAGAGCCTACCTAACCATTAGCTCGGGTCCTCACTTTGTCCTCCTGGGAGCGCTAATTCCCATAGATACCATAGCTGTATCCCCCTGAGGGGTACTATGTATTTAGATTATAAAAGAAATAATACACCACCAATATCACGGAATTGAAGGCAGTTCTAGAGTTTAGCAGAAATTGAAATGAATTCTTCAAATTATTATTTTTGTTACTAAGACCTTAACCATTTTCACTGGCAGATTAAATTAGATTAGATGTTCGTTTAAGCCTCCCTAACTGCAACAAAGATGTTCCAAAAAGAAGGAAGATGAAGGCACCCTTTAGTATGGACTTCAGAAATGCAGAATTTATGCACTAAGGGCATAGAAACAGCAAGCTGAGAAAAAGTTTATGAAACAAGAAAAAAGTTAAGAAAAAAGTAGTAGGTGCTGAAAAATAGGATAGCAGTGAACCGAAAAAAGATGATCCTTAACAAAACAAAATTCCTATTTTATTTTAACAACAACAAAACACGTAAAGCAAATCTAACTCTCAGCTCAGGACCTTTTTGCCAACAGGTAAGCTGGTGTCCCCTAAAATGCAACCATTTCTCAATTTTAGTTATTAAAACACTCACCATTGTTGCACCTCTATTTTAGTTCCTAAAAACCTTGACCATTGTTGCACCTTCACTTTTATTACCATACCCTCAGTATTGTTACAGTTCTACTTTAATGAATAAAACCCTCACAATTGTTGCAGCTCTACTTAAATTAATAAAACCCTCACCAATGTTGTAGCTCTATTGTAACAAATCAAGCCCTCACCATTGTTGCCAATAGGTACGCCGCTGTCATTTAAGGTGCCGCCGCCGCTCGTTCCCTCCGCGTTGACGTTAGTCCGGTGACTCTCAGAGCTCGCCATGCCTGCGTTGTTGCGCTGTCCTGCACACAAACGCGCACGCTCGTTCACAAGAGCATAAAGGATTTACACATCATAAGACAACACACTAGTGAACACGTGCTTGCTTGCTTGAGTGGAGGCTTTGTGTGTTGCCAGCGCCAAAATGGTCCTGGTGTTCAAATGGTTCTGCAGGTGAATCAAAATCTTGAACAAACTTTGTCAATCCAGTAAATTTTCTGGTAAAAAACATCGCTGTTTAATCAATGACACAAAATAAGCAAAAGCTACAATTATAGAATTTAATTGACAATATATATTACGCGTGCTATAACATTTGTACTACCGCAAATATCACGTACTTAGGTGTCGACTGAAGCAATAGGGACATCACAGCTGGCAATAACTTATAGAGGAGGATAACTCTTTGCTGATTTTTTTGACTGACACTACAAGTAATTCATATTGTTTCATCTTTGTAATAATACTTCATATTAGTAATAATGCTTCATCACTCAAAAAAAGTGTGCAAAACAAATGTGTGAACTGCTTGCAAATTCAAAATCTGAGAAAGAAAAACATTCCAACTCAGGTTTCAGCATAATATTTTGGAATCGGATTTAAAAATTATCTAGTCGAAAAATTTACTTTTGATTATGCTAATACAACTAACTATCCTTTAAGAATTGAATATGTAGTTTTAAAGTCAGATCCACCATCATTTGAACAAACTGATACTTTAAAATGAACATTTTGGCATTCATATTACCGTTATCACATCCATCGTCATTACACTGGCATCAAATTGTCACCGACATCAGAATGAGAACGAACTACTACTCGACATTGAAGTTCCAAGACCACATTAGGGAACAAATTTAACAAGAAGTATAACGAGGCTATTTTCGAGATAGTCTTCGTTGACATTCAGGGGTAAATGATTGCAAATTTGACAAATGAACAATGCTGGTTGGGCCAAATGCCTCCCAAACCAAAATAAGGGGGTTCCCAAGAGAGGAAAAAAGAATGCTGCATTTGGTATAAAAATATGAGAACGGGAAATCTATGCACAAGGAGTGTCCCTGTACCCTGCACACTGAAACAGCAGGATTGAAAGAAGTTTAAGAAACAAGAAGGAAGTGACAAGACCTGAAAAAAACAGCAGTGACCTGTAAAAGTGGCTCATAACATAAAAAGCTCTTCTATTTCAACTAATGGAAGGCCTACTAACCTCGGGACCTCACATCTTCCTCTGGGAGTGTTAATACTCATAGATACTTTACAAAAGTTTTATCTTCCTGAGGGGTAGACAAGTAAGAGAAACGGGATAAAATTTTCTTTCATAAATACGAGCACAAAGAATAACTCCTCAAAAGCAAGCTGTACACATGAATGCAAGAATCAAATGAGAAGCAACATCACTCCACAGCTGGCGATAACCAACAAGGTCATGGATCAAAATAGCCACGCTTACAACAAGTGCCATCATCAAATCAAAATTTAAAATTAGTCGCACTACACACCAAGTTATAATACAATGGTAATCACTAAATTAATCAGGGCCTCAAAAATAATAAATAAAACACTTAACATTACTCATAAAACAAGTGAGCCTACATCCATCTTCATGAAAAACATTACTATTACATTTGTAGAAGTCAACCCCAGACCAACATATTATTAAGTTCCATGCGTCTATTATCAGAGCAAAGAAAAACCACTAGACAACCACATTGGTAATGAAGTCCTGATCTTTATATTTTTAGAACATTGCAGCTACTTGACGTCAAAGGTCACCCAATCACCAATTTATACATAAGAAGTTTTCGATTTGTCAGTCAGTGAACGTAAATATGATGCTTCAGGTTACTGAAAACAGATGGAGAAATGGATGTTTGCGATAACACTAAAGAAATAAATGCAAAGTCATACTGTTGAAACCATTTAGATGAATCAGAGCAAGTACCGATGCTGATTGAATAGGAGTTGATGAATCCAGTCTAATCACGTAAGAAAACGTTATTTGAAGAAATACGGAAACTTTGCATTCCAAGTATCACAGAGAAGAAAATTTTATGATGTACACTTCTAATAGATAAAAAATTCTGCACCTCCTACCTGCTTACATCTTTATACTTAAATGACCGACACACCAATGAAACCAATCCCTTCCTTAAAGAGCAGAGCAATAAGACTAACCCATTACATTTTGTTAACATTGCAAGCAAATTTTTTATGTTGCGCAGACATGAAGAGCACTGCTATGGGAGACTACATAATTTGACTTCCGATCAAGAAAGTGTTTCCTGTTTGCTCTCTTCTAATGCTTGAATATTTTCATAATTATTTTAGTTAGATTAAGACTTCCTAACCACAACAAAAGTAATCTCTAGACAGCTATGAAAAGGGACCACTAGGAATGGACTCATGACAACTCAACCTATGCACAAGGTGTCTTCTCACACAGGATACCCTGTGCATAGAAGTTAGAAATTAAGAAGGAAGTCGGAAGAAAAACCAAAGCAGGCATTAAAACTGAAAGTGGACATGATTGATCGCAAACCAGAAGGCCTATTTACAGCTGAGGTGACCTAGAACTCTCTCCCTGGGGATGCTTGTCTCTATAGCATAGAATAGGCAAAATTAACTAAGCTAAACCTGTAACCTACCCTATTCCTCCTGAGGGTCTAATACTCAACACTTGAACAGATTTTAAACATTTAATGAGAAAAATAATAGCAACACAACACAAATGAGCTAGAAGAACATACAGATGCGCAAGCAAAAGCAGAGTTACTAGAAGATGGTAAGTGCTGGTTCCACACTGATGCAACAAATGCTACTAATCAAAAAGAAGCTAACAATGAGCTATGCAATACACGTGAAGAAAGGCATGAAGTCAACATTTTCTGCAGAAAGGCATGAAGTCAACATTTTCTGCAGTGTACTTTCTGAACAGACTAGTTAGTGTTCAATAGCAAAATCATGCAAAGATGATATTGAAGGAGATTGACAGCAAAGAGGCACTTCCATTTACTGTATTTATCATGAAATTTCACACTTAACACAGGACTCGGCAACATTACCACTACATTTTGCAGCACAAGAGAGATGATGTACACTAGAGGCTAGGACTTGCCTGAACAGTCATGGAATGTGCACCATCAAAATATCAAGCATATGGCAGTGGTGGGGGGTTGACACTGAAATTGCAAGATTCATAATAAATCATGAAATACAAAATGATACTTGCAAAATGTACGGTGTTTTTATTATTGAATTTTGCCAATGTCTTTCGGTGTTCTTGGAACAGCACCGTAGCCACCTGGTACAAAAGAATTGCCCCCAACTTTCACCTCCGTGGACACAAACTGGATTTTGATTTCCGAAACTGATTAATTCGTTACAATGAGAACGTAAAATAAGTGTCGTTTTCTAACAACATGAGATGAGCTGTCAAATTGTAAAATGAAGCAACTCATGATTACAAGCCACATATGACACATTTATTTGCTGAAGAAATTAATCAACATCGGATGTGTGTACTGTATATTCTTTTTGAGTTTTTTTCTGTAGTTAGTAGAAAACGTCTGTTAATAGACTTCATACACAAATGGTATAATCAGTAAACAAAACTTGCAACTAAAAGCTAACATGAGTTCAACTTGACCATAAAAGATTCATGGTTAACTTGAACCAAACAGATGCCTGAAACCATCACAAAACAAGCAGCAGGGTCACTCTAGCATCAAGAAACCATAATTTCTTTACTTCCAAAAAGAGCAATGACATTATCTGGTGGAAACGACAAGCTTCTCACAGTATAATGCCAGTGAAGTCCATAGACAGCAAACATATTTCAGTAAAGTTAGTTGGCAATCCGTGCACTAGCGCTTGTACGAGAACAAACGAAGAGCGTCTACTAGTGAGCAACAGTAATTTAGAAGGTGAAGCAATTTCGAGTTAGTGAAGATAGCGCTGAACAGAAGTTAGGCGATCAAGCGCAACACTACGGTATTCTTACCACTGAGTGGGATCATAGGTATTGCAGTGCGGTCTCGTAGAGTCATAAGGACTCAACAGTCCGTACAGCTAAGAAGAAGTGGTGATGACGAAGATGATGGTGGTGGTGGTGATGATGGGGTTGGTGAAGCTCTGTAGAGCAAACCACTAATATTCAAATACTATCAGTGCTAAACAGTGCAAGAATTTTGAGAAGCAGTGCGATGTGAAAATCTTTTAGCGCAAGTATCACGGATGGATCAATACCTATCATTCACTACGCAAATACAAGGCTTGGCTCAAAGTTAAGGTACATATTTTTTAACCGCGCGGCAGGCGGGGAAAATTAGAAAATCGCATGGAACATGTCTTTACGTGGAGTGCAACACTGCAAACTTGCTGCGCATCTACCTCTGTCGCTCGGACAGTCAAGCGCCGGTGACCATTACTAGTGCATTTACGCTACTCCTTAACGCGAAGATCGAGCTATCAACAGTTAATTAACGGCAAAAAATAAATATGACTGTAATTCATGGGGAGTTGTTCAGTGTGTTTGGTGAAGTCATTATGGTAAGGACAACGGTTTCACGTGGTCGTCAATCATCCTTTGAATGCAGAACGTTACACGCCGCACAATGAAGCGGTAACCCTCCAATTCCTGCACTCCAAATGTCGACTAGATCCGACGGCTCATTGGACACAGGCACCTCACGCTTGATGGTATGCATTCACAACTTCCCTTGAACATTGGAGTAACACAGCACAGCTCGCAATGAATTACAGTTGTACTTTCAATTTTCGACGAATAAAATAATTGAATCGCTAACTTATCAATCGGTGGTAGGAGCAATTGGAGTCGTCATTGTTGCCAATGCATGAACATCGAAGCGGTTTAAGGTAAATACATAAGAATTTTATAGTGTTGCCACTACACCTTAGAAAATTTCCCTCGAACTCCCGGACCTTTCCCACGAATTGCGTCAATTTAAAAATTATTTTTAAATACCAAAGCCTAGTACTTTTACCAAGGAGGGGTAGCCAACCAACGAAAACCAGAGTCACCCCCACAATTGCTCACTTTTATGAGTCTTCGTCTTCCAGGCGTCACTTTCACAGTAAGGCGTGAAAGCCCGGTGCTGGTTAACCCCTGCCGCTTTATTAGGGCTCGATGATTCCAGACTTACAACCACTCATCCTAAACAACAAAACTGAGTCATTCCCGCGAGCCAAAAATCCCCGACCATACTCACAGACTGTATCACAGTTAATACACTAACGCTATCGCTCGCTACTAATCTTATACTGTAACTCATCGCCTTCCTTCATTTAATGTCACACCTTGATCGCGCAAGGGTCTTTCAACCCATTCATTTATCCAGTCTCCGGCCTACCTCTACTATTCCTTCCACGCACCTTTGACTTTATCAGTTCTTTCACTATGTAACAGTCTCTCCTCCGATTTAGCCATTAACGCTCTATCATCAGCAGAGAGTAGATAAGTGAGATCCACCCCGCCTTGACCAACCAACAATTCCAACCCCATGCACCCATTTCTTCAATCATCCCCACTCCTATTTCTCTTGAAACACAACTCCTCGATATACATTCGAACAACCAACCACGGGGACATTATCGACTTCTGACGTAAACACGTTAGCACTTCAAACCTCTCACTACATTACCCACTCCAACACACGCTACTGTAACACAGAAACTCTAAACCACTAAAAGCAGCTTACTTCCCACGGCATGCACTTTTAACGTTTATTAACGCTTTGCGATCAACAGTCATACTTTTTTCAAAATTCATAAATATCTAAAATACCTCTTTTTCGCTAGATACCATTCAAACACATGTCGCAATGTAAAAAAGACAGATCCCCACACCCTATCTCCTGCCGGAAACTGCACTACTTCTCTCCTATTGCACTTTCCGTTCGCATCATCATGAGATTCACCAGTATTCTGCCATGCACTTTACAAAATACACTCAACAGATTTACGCCCCTTGAATTACAGCACTTACACCTATCCCCTTTGCACTTGCATAGCGGGATCACGCTTGTGCTTCTCTAATTCATCCGCATCTTGCCTACTCCTAACCACAAATGCAACAACTGCACCAACCAATCAATCTCTGTCACACTACCTTTCTTCAAACACTCGGCTGCCATGCAGTTCGAACCTGGTATTTCTTCTGACCCCGTTTTTATCACAGTAAGTTTCACTTCCACTAATGTGACCAATCATCATTGCGTCTACCTTGCACATTTTATTTCGCCTTCAGTCGCCACAATCACTGCCTGCCTGCCATCCTCGATGTTCAACAATTGCTCAAAATACTCAGCCGAATGATAGATGACCGCGGCACTTTCACTACATTTGTCCACATAGTTTTTCCCCACAACGCTCTTTCATTTCTTTGTCCTTCCGTTCCCTTTTCATTTCCTTGTAGAACGTTTTCTTGATCTCAAAATTTACCTCTAACCTTCTACTCAACCTCATATCCACCATCCCCTCCCCCTCAATCACTCTTCTCTTTGCGGCTCTTCTTGGTCTTATAACTTTGATACATCGTTCACTCTAACCATTTTGCAGCCATTCTCCGTATGCCTTCCTTTTTTTAATTGCATCCTTTATTCCCTCATTTTATGATTCACATCCTTCTTGCTCCCATCTCTCCACGGGCTTTAAACCAAACACAAACAGCACAAACTCTCGAAATTACAGACTGTTAAAAATTTCCCATTCACTGTTGACACTTCCACATTCATTCCGCCTCGCTCTCTCGTAACACTCTTTCACCCTCGTCTTATACTCTAGTTCTTTTCTCCCGCTCCAGTTTTTCCTACTTTCACAATCCTACGCCTTCTTATTTCTCTCCTTCGTCTCCTCTACTACTCACTGTAATTTTACCAGATAATGGGCAGATATACCTCCTTGTTTTCTCAACACATAGATATCCAACAACCACCATCAAAACCATTCTCTCACAATAAAAATCCCTCGGCGCTCTCTAACCACTCAGACCCACGTAAGCTTACACCAATCGCCTTTCTTACACAATGAATTTTCAATACCTGTATTATTCGCTACACACATATCTAACAACTTCTCACAATTCTTATTCCCCGAATACTCAAAATTTCACTACTTCACTTCCTAATGACACAATCTCCCACTCCCACATTCAGATCACCAAAGATTACTACAAACGCATGAGCTTTAAAACTACTCACACAATTTTTTAAAGTCGGCCCAAAACCTAATCCTCTCTTTTCCATTACGTTCGCTTCTGGGTCATACGCGCTCACAAACACCTCTCGGTCGAACATCACTTTCACCCCCGTCAGTCTCGCCGACTCGTTCCACTTTAGATTAGATTATAGGTTAGTTTAAGCCTCCCTAACCGCTACAAAAAAAGAGCGTATCGAAGAGAGGAAGGAGGAAAGCGCCTTTTAGTATGGAGACGAGGGAATACGGAATCTATGCAGAAGGGGCATAGAAACAGTAAGTTGAGAAAGAAGCTCATAAAACAAGATGAAAGTTGAAGAAGAAAGTAGTAGGTGCTGA
>JACJUY010001087.1:80736-100546 GCA_014220935.1 Platorchestia sp. MABIK | reverse complement strand
AAGGTCTCTATCGATGTGATTTTTTTTCAGTTTTGAAACTTCATCATGTAGCCCGTCGGATGATTCCTCTGGCGACAATTTTTGAAATTGATATAAAATCTACGAATGGACGTTTGCGTCACATAAACGGTTCAAACTACGTTCTGAAGTGCGATCTTCTAAATTGCTGTTTTTAATGCCAGCAGCCCGCACTGAACAGAGTAGCCTGATCTTGACACGGTTCTCTGTTCGTTCAAAGCGTATTCGTAGTTCACAGTACAGTGGTGCACTTGTGCTGTACAGTTCACTGAAGATAGATGCACTCTCTTCCAATCGTCGTTGCAAAGCCATCAAGGAAATGAATGGTTGTATAGTTTTTGTTCTTCCATAGCTTTCTACATTTGGAGATTTTGGCTCCGTTACAAAAAGAAGCAGAAATGTACCTCTGCCTTTTGCAGCATTGGTACATTTGCAGCACCCAAGTAGAATGGACGTCGCAGTTAGATATTGCAATACTCCCATGGAGGGAGGATACAATATCCCTAGGAAGGTCACAACTCCTAGCGGGCGACGCAATAGCATTTATAGGTATTAACGCTCCTAGAAGGACAAGCGATACCCCGAGCTGAAGGTTATGCAGGCCTTCCTTCTAATGAAACGCATTTGGCTTTTGCTTGCGACGGACAAACTTTTTCCAGTTCAGTTATCCTTTTTTGAGCGCCTCTCCTTTCTTGAAATCGTATCTGGTTGGGAAGCCTAACCTTTTATACCCTGCTCTGTAAATCAACCTTTCAACTTTCGCCATTAATTTACGCAGTGATATGTCGTGAAATAGTGTGGACACCATTTACAATCGAAGTGGCAAAAAAAATTCCGGGACAGGCGTCTCTCTGGTACAGACGTGCTTTGACATACGGTAGCGGTCACAGAAAGAACTGAAATAACAGCTCTCAACTATTTATACTCGAACATTATTGGATGAATCGCAGGGGAATTACGAAGAAATGTAGAGAAACTCATAAACTAGATACGCAGTTGCGCAGCTACAACTTATGCAACATTCGAATTTAGAGAATGATTTGGAGAATAATTGTCCTGCCAACAGAAATTAAGGAAAATTTTAAAACTATTTTTTTAGCCTCCATAAATTCTTTAAAACACTAATGTTCACTTTTTCTGAATTCTCGATGATACTCATATTTTTTGGTTCCTATTATCAAGCAAAACGGCGAAGACAAGACGGAAAACTTGTCTCTTCAGGAAAGGAAGTTATTTTTGGTAAACTTGAGGGCAAAAAAATCAATTGCAGGAATCTCTAGTAAATATATGAGGGTTTAAATGTTTTGTATCATGTCATAAACAAGTATAGAACATTTAAAACGCGAGAAGAAGAATTGCAGACCTGAAGGCCTCAAAAACGTCTGCATAAGATAATTCTAAGAGTGCTATAATGGCGGAACGAACCGTATTGTGACAGCGTCNCTGCAAAGCTAATAAACTAACACAAATTTCTTGAAGTATCAGTCAAGTTTCAGTTGTGTTGAATATGTTTTTCGGCCTATGAGAGAAGTAATTTAAATCAGTAACATTCTAGGGATAAGCACAAGACGTCTTTTCACATCGGCTCGTGCATGCCAGACGTAATGCAGTACGATCCAAAATTTTGGGTTCCGTTGCTGTTTTTTTACTGCCCAACCACAACACTCATTTAACTGACGTTAAGAGCTTTAAGTCTAAATGGCTGAGTACTTAGAGACATCAATATCTCCAATCGGGAAGTCAGTATTGGTATGATACAAGTACTGTTTCACACAAAATTCATATATGCAGACTCTCCTAAAACCTTTATTAGCACTAGTTTTTCGTTCAGTTGCTGAGGTAGTGGACGTAAGTTATGCATGAGGATATTACACCACTTGACATTGAAGTGGGTTCAGCAACATTCCAGCGGTATGTACGCACATCACGTGCCTAACTTCGACGTACACCTGCTGAAGTGAAGCAGATGATGTCATTCCAAGCATAATTAGGAGAGGCGCAAAAAGCCACAAAGAAACCAAATTCTGCTCAAATCGCTCACAGTGTACTAATAGAGTTCAATTTTTATTAACTTAGGCGGGTGGAAATTTTAACGAGTGTTAGCAAATGGTATAATTTGCTATTAATACTGCATTTCTATGTGTAAATTAATTATAACTGAATTTTATTAGAAAATTCTTACATCAAATCTTGTCTAGAATATGAGACATTATTATATCGACTTTGAGCTAATATTTTAGTTGTCAAAAGCTCTCCTCAGGCTCCTTTATATCTTTTCAACCACTGCAATAGATATTAGAATATTTATTGTAGTTTGTCCACCAACTGAATAAAACCTTTTCTGTTAAAAATTTTATCAAAACCAATGTGTTGAAATTGTGCGTCAACTATATGAAAATATACCATTTTATTTTCTTTTTCTTTTGTCAATGAGCACTACACAGTGTGCAAAAATAATCTTTATTCGGCATTGTTGCTCAGCCCGATTTTTTGGTACAGCCTCTCACAGCTTCCGAAAATTTACAGCGTAAGCACATTGATGACATAAAAAAGGGAAGAGCAAAAAAGGAAAAAAACTGAAATTCGAGTAATGGTCGGTGCGCGGTACTCCAGCTTTATCCACACCACAGAAAAAAAGAGTGAATTCAGGCGGCAAAAAAAAATGAATTAGACTTGTGCAACGAGCGTCAACAATAGCACTCACACAAGAATGGGACTCGTGTAAAAATTAAACTAAGCAACTAGGCTCATGCAACATGTATAACTCATTCTACAAACATCAACATCTATACTCTTGCAGCAATTAGAATTATGCATAAACATTGCTGCAGCTAAGTGCGTTAACTATTAAACTAATGCAGGGGCTAGACCCATGCAGCAAGAATTACTGATTTGTAGTCGGGAGCCAGGGATTTTTCTGAGGAGCGTCATTTTGCTGTTAAGAGATAGAGAGGCTGATAAGGAGCGTCGTTTTGCAATTGAGAGCTGGAAGCGTCATTTCGCAGTGGGATTTAAGAGACACTATTGAGGAACATCATTCTGCAGTGGGAACTTTTTGATGCAAATAGTAAACGCCATGTTACAGAGAGGACCTGGGGACGCTAATGAGGTGCGAGACAGACAAAAGAGAGCCGAGGAAAAGCCTTCAAATCAGAGGGCACATAATTTCATTCTGCTCGAGTCATGCTGATGAAAAAATCGAGCAGGGCCGAGTACGTCGTTGCAATTAACACAGAATTCGCTTCAGGAGGCCTCCGCTCAGGGGATGCACTGTACCAAGCACATTCAATTCCACAGCGCCAGCGCAAACATGTTGCAAATGTGCAAGAAAACTGAAAAACGTTGATCCATTATTTGGAAAAATACCTCAGAAATTTCGGAGCAAAACTTCCAGAAGAGACTCTGTTACGAGCAGATTTACCCAGAAAGAAACGCAATCTGAAGTTTTTATAACTATGTTAACCTGTTATCTGTGTTAAGTGGGCGCAATAAAGTGCAAGTCTATACCTCGATAACGCTGTCCTTCTCCCCCAGGCACTGGAGTGTGAATAGACCTGTCATGCAGATCGGCTACATTTCGGACTGATATTGTCCAATTTGGCTTTTTTAATGTATAATTGAGTTCTGTATGCCACTCAGCATCATGAAACAGCATGCATCTACAAACAAGGAATCCTAAAAATAATAAGAAAGCTGATGCAAAAATTATTTTTGGGTAAATACACGGTTTATGTAAAAATCCCACTTTTACAAAGTAGAAATTAAAGTAATTGATTTTGATTTCTTACTATTAATCCACCTGAGCTCAAGTCAATTAATTTAGCCATTAATCCACCTGTGTTCAAGTTAATTAATTTTGCCATTAATCCACTTGTGCACAATGGCTAAATTCAATAATTTTAGCTGAAAAAATGCCAGCAGCTTCGAGTTAGAAGACAAGACACAAAAACACTGTCTCTCGCTCGCAAGGTCAACGGCGAGTGTAGCAGGTACAAACTACAAAAACAAACTTTGTTGAGGATAAATGACAAGAGTGAGCTCGAAAATATCAGGTGCGTTAAAAAACATCAGCAATTGAAGCTGATACCAGGGGTTACATTTAGTTATTAGCGGAGCTCCGGTGACAAGATCAAGAGATGAACATAAGAACGTAGTTTGTACGAGGCAATATTAATGGTTTCCTCATGAAGATCGCCTGTTTTTATGGCTGTGAACGTCAAGAAAAATCCAACCATGTCCAACACACGTTGTATAAGAGTTAAGGCACATATACTCGTATGACGTAGTTAAAATAAAAATTTCGGTACTGTAAAAGTTTCAGTAAAAACTGAGACAAAATATAAAGCATTCAAAACACACCGTAAATGGTTCTTAATAAAATGTTACTTTAATCAAATGAATACGTAAGCGCTACTGGGAAATCCTTGCTTCCGAATATTTTAATATCCATGCTAATATACACATGGTTGAATATACTTAATAGACTGCTACAGCAAAGGGTGTATGAAGATGAAAGGAAAAGCGAAAGAGCGCTACTTTTGCGTGTAAGCCAAACCCGGGAGAGTTGTTCGAAAGTCCAATTGAGCATTTATTTCATAAGCGAATAATCAAAGTTCATCTCATCAAAGGTGATGCCTTAAGTTAGTGAGTTCAAGGAAACCAAGAATAAATACTGAAGAATTAATTAACCCTCAGCACTAGCTTAATTCATCTCTGAGTTTGTAACGCATTACAAAACGGGTAGCTCAAGTGCCCTACTACTGACGAATGTCTTGATGAAGTTTAGCATCAGTCACTGTCTTCCTTCACTGCTCGTCATGACTTAACTCGATTATTTAGAATCAGGAATTATATATGCACTGCGCGCGCCGTCTGAAAAATAGTTGTGACCAATTTGAATGGGTGAGATCTTCCTTACGAGCGGAAAATACAGAGAAAAAATGGTGGAAATTAGACTAGTTATGTGATGGTGTTGTTTGAGAAAAATAAATTCTACCAATAGAAAATATGAACGAATTTAATAAGGATACTGGTACACTTCCCACTAATGTCAAAATTGTTTATTTAATGTGGCGTTTGATTGTAAAAAACTGATACGGGAAAGTTATTCAAGGATTAATTTACTAACATTCGTTCATGTACATAAAGTAAAAGTTAAATAAAAAGTGAAGTACAGCAGAAGAGAAAAACAAAACTTCTATATGGATGAAGGAAAAAGTTGAGAGAAGGGTGCACGATCGAGGAATGCTAGAAATAACTAAAGATAAAGGGACAAAGTAGGGTAGTGACACGAACACATGAGGGCGCTGGTCAGCGGCGGCGATGCAAGGCTATATTAAGACGCGGCTTTGCCAAGTGCACGCTACCTAAAAAAGTTAGAGATTCCGCCAATGTTCCGTCTCCTTGAAAGGTGGCTTTGCGTGGCCACTTCAGAGAGACCATTTCACGGGCAAGTCCTGCCTGCCGTGGCGTGCACGAGACACGAGACATGCACGCCTGTCGTGTTGCAAAGAATACTTACTGTCATAGATGGTCCTTTTATTGCCGTAGATGTAACATTCCTCTTAACATAGATTGCGCCTTCGTTATAGAAGAAACTTACCGTAGATGATAAGATCGTTGTGTCAGAGACGGCATATTCGTAATGTCAAAGAAATCGCTCTTGTCGCGTCGTGAACAGTGAATTTGTCACGTCCCACAGTTCGGCAGATATTACGATGAACTTAAAGTTAAAGTCAGGTTCCGCACACAGAGATTGATTTGAGGCAATGCTAGTGGGAGAGGAAAAACAAAGATTTAATTAAATGAATAGATGCATTTTAGGAAAAAATATTATTATATTATTCAACGTCAAACTGAAAATTGCAGGGCTGCTGCTCGTGGATTTCGAAACCAGGTACCTTGATTTATTTCAATTTCTAGAAAGCATGTTCTACTGTTCATTCACTGTATAAACATCGTTCTCGTATAAAATAAACGAAAAGGGGTCTAATACTTGGCAAATAAATGCAGCATACCATTTAATTGCAATTATTGGCATTATTAAATTTTGACTTCGCGAACTCGTTTGAAATTAGTGTGTAGCTTAAATCAGGCGAATAAATGGGTATGTTTTTACACGCGGCTGGACTCTCATCTACGTTGTAGAAAAAATCTGATACAGGGACGTTGTTACGGCAGAATTCGATCACTGAGGCTGATCATGAAACTTTTTGGTCAACGTGGTTGATTATAGCTACTAACTTGTCAACGGATATTGGCGTCTTGAGAAGCCCCCATTCCGCCTTGCTTGTTCTGGCTGTTGGCGACATAATGGCGGTCATATATAGTCTAAAGAACGGAAACAACAACAGCAGTTAATAGTTTATAATTCAAGCATTATTGAATTAATTATGGGGAAACTCGCAATAATTGTAGATACATCTAGTTACGTCGGTATATGGCAATAGAACAAATACGATTTATTTCAATTTTTTTAAAATGGAAGAATTACCTAGCGGTCAAAAAGTTAAGGAACCGTCCGCATATGTCGATTTATTAAAAAATTTCGAGAGGTATTTTAATATTTAGTGAATATCACTTTATTTTTTATCACTTCACAGCATCGCCAACAACATGACTTAATTTGTAAAATACGGTAGCTATCCCCTCCAACTCTTCTCTCAGTAAATTCCATAAATGATCTTGATTTTATGGATTTATTTTCTGAGCCCTCGCTCCAATGATCTTCCATCCAATGTCAATAAGGTTCAATGATCTTTCTTGTTTGCCAGTCCATCAAAGTAATCCATTTCTCTCCAAGAAAGTTCATAAATTTCGTTGCCCCAACTGGCAAGGTGCATTATTTTGCATGAAAATGACAGGTTGACCAGGACTAAGGTGTAACTTCAGCACATGCTGCTAAAAAAGCTGTTTATAAACTGCTATTATAATTCTTCTATGAGTGTGAATAATGGAGCTCACACCTGCTGGAGAAATTATTTCCCCTACCATCACACTCCTCCTCCACCCAATCATGCATGGTAAATTTTGACTTGTTACTGAAGTGAACTCTATCTTATCGTGCATTGGTTCAAAGAACATGCTCTGTCGCCACATCGAGACAGGCCTTTGTCTTTTTTGAGACCCTTGCCGACTGGGGTTCGAGTATGCAACCCTGCATTTTGTTTTTGTAACCTACGAGAAAATGTTTTCCTTGAAAACCCTCACCTTCACTGAATTTAAGAGGAGAAATTGATGACGCTGTCACAAAACGGTTCGTTCCGCCCTTATAGCACTCTTAGAATTATCTTAGGCAGACGTTTTTGAGGCCTTCAGGTCTGCAATTCCGCTTCTCGCGTTTTAAATGTTCTATACTTGTTTATGACATGATACAAAACATTTAAACCCTCATATATTTACTAGAGATTCCTGCAATTGATTTTTTTGCCCTTAAGTTTACCAAAATAACTTCCTTTCCTGAAGAGACAAGTTTTCCGTCTTGCTTGATAATAGGAACCAAAAAATATGAGTATCATCGAGATTTCCGAAAAAGTGAACATTAGTGTTTTAAAGAATTTATGGAGGCTAAAAAAGTAGTTTTACTATTTTCCTCCATTTCTGTTGGCAGGACAATTATTCTCCAAATCATTCTCTAAATTCGAATATTGTATAAAGTTGTAACTGCGTATCTAGTTTTCGAGTTTCTCTACATTTCTTCGTAATTCCCATGCGATTCATCCAACAATGTTCGAGTATAAATAGTTGAGAGCTGTTATTTCGGTTCTTTATATGACCTCTACCGTATGTCAATGCACGTCTGTACCAGAGAGACGCCTGTCCCGGAATTTTTTTTGCCACTTCGATTGTAAACGGTGTCCACACAGAACTATTTCACGACATATCACTGCGTAAATTAATGGCGAAAGTTGAAAGGTTGATTTACAGAGCAGTGGTATAAAAGATTAAGCTTCCCAACCAGAGACGATTTCAAGAAAGGAGAGGCGCTCAAAAAAGGATAACTGAACTGGAAAAAGTTTGTACGTCGCAGGCAAAAGCCAAATGAGTTTCATTAGAAGGAAGGCCTGCATAACCTTCAGCTCGGGGTATCGCTTGTTCTTTCTAGAAGCGTTAATACCTATAAATGCTAATGCGTCGACCGCTAGGAGTTGTGTCCTTCCTAGGGATATCGTATCCTCCCTCTATGGGAGTAATGCAATATCTAACTGCGATGTTCATTCTACGTAGGTAAATACCGATGCCGCAAAAGGCAGAGGCACATTTCTGCTTCTTTTGTAATGGAGCCAAAATCTTCAAATGTAGATAGCTATGGAAGAACAAAAACTATACAACCATTAATTTCCGTGATGGCTTTGCAACGACAATTGGAAGAGAGTGCATCTATCTTCAGTGAACTGTACAGCACAAGTCCACCACTGTACTGTGAACTACGAATACGCTTTGAACGAACAGAGAACCGTGTCAAGATCAGGCTACTCTGTTCAGTGCAGGCTGCTGGCATTAAAAACAGCAATTTAGAAGATCGCACTTCAGAACGTAGTTTGAACCGTTAATGTGACGCAAATGTCTATTCATATTTTATATCAATTTCAAAAATTGTCGCCAGAGGAATCATCCGACGGGCTACATGATGAAGTTTCAAAACTGAAAAAACATCACATCGATAGAGACCTTTGAGCCAGTACCCTAGCATACATTCGCTGCATCTTTCGTAAATGCATTGGACCAAAGGTACACTGTAGAGATGGCCCTGAAGTTTCGGGATACGTTCAACCGTGATCTTACTCGCCACAGTAATGATTGTCTTCGTTTACTTAATCTGCTACGTTAAAAAAGGAAATTTTACTCTGATGCGTGCAATATTTTATGCTTCTCAGTTTCATTGCAGCATCTCTCACTAGAAGATTTAAACAACATTGATTACTCTACTCATGAAAACATTGCCTGAAGCTCTTAGCCGAGCCAAGAAGTTTATTCCGAGGATAATGCTGCGATAGAGGCAAAATTCTCCCCTATGGAAGCTAGGTGAATGAAACTTGGCATGCTTTTGTAAAATCGAATTTAAAACACATTTTGTTCGTACAAAATTTTCCAGTTTTGACTCAGAAAAAACAAAAAACAAAAATTTACGATTTCGACCACCTTTTTGCGTCTAATTTCTCGGAAAATGTTCAACGCACGAGCTTGATTAGTCTCATTCGACGCAGGAATAAATTGTCTATAAATCTGGCTGTCAGGTTTTCGACTTTCGAAACCCGAAAAAAGTTATTTAAAAATAATTTTTCGTTCCAGAATTTCCTTCAAAAATGCTGCAGACCGTTCAACGTAACTCGACTTTGAAATGGAAAAAACTCACGGCCAGATTTGTCGACAATTCATTCCTGCGTCGAATGAAACTAAAATCCATTCCTTACGTTCAATCGTGCAAATGTTATTAAAATTCAATGTCAATTACTTACTTTTTTTAAAAAAGTCCATTGAAAAAAGTGAAACTAGTTCACTAGCCCCCACTATTACCCCTATATCTCTAGAACGGCTCAGCCGAATGTTCTCAAACTTGCACTGCATATAGTCGAGACTATTGGAAATCTAATAACAAAGCTTCTCAAAAATTATGCCATTTTCCTATAGCAATATTCCCTTAGTTAAATTTTCAGTTCTCCAGCTATCGCTAATCAGTTGCCCTTGCAAGAATAGAAACGCGTTCGCTTCTGAATGTAAACAATACCAGCTTATTTTGTCATTTGATGCGACGGTTACGATTGCTAGTGCAGAATGAATGGCAGCGACTTATAAGAGTCAAAGCCGTTTCTTGCGAAACTTTATTTTTAGTATCAAGCTGATATTTATAAGCTACAATCAAGGGTAGCTTCATTCAAATCCGCACTTTCGGGGCCGATGCAGTGCCTCGGGTATCTCATGCCTCAAAATGAGGCTTTTGTATCGTTCGTATTACGGTTTTTGCAGATCTCGATGGTCACCTGAAGTACGGAATTTTCTGGACCTTCACATGCTTTGTGGATTTTTTATGCAACTGTAAAACTGTTCAGATATTTAAATACTTAGAACTACGGTCAAGTGCAGGTACTACATGTAAAATACCATCGAGTTTCTCAAGTTTCACAGCGATCTTTAATTTGAAGACCCGTTACCGACTAGTGACACAAGGAAAGTAAGTACAAAAGCCATGTATTGCGCAGGTTTAAAATAGATTTCATAAAAAAATATGCTTCACCGTTCGTAGGTTTTCAATCTACTCCTAATGAACTGAAGTAGCGTGAACCGTTGAAGAATGTACAGGTGCCGACAGATTTTACACAATTTTATTTCCGAGAATTGGTTCATTAAAACTCTAAAATCACGGAAGCTACGGTAAAACTGACGTTAAACCGGTTACGATGTTGAATTTGGGCTTGAGATGAGAGATTTATTGCAGGTAAGAGTTCAAGTTTCGGGAAGAAACTCTTGGAATAGTATTCGAACATTTACAAATATGCATGATGTGCACACAGTCCGGTCTATTTATACAAGAAGTGAAGGACAAAATCACCAAGGCTGAAAGCGATTTGTTCCCATTCGTGTAAAATAAGACGCCTTTACTATTCGTGTAGAATAGTAAATGTTGCATTTATCAAATCACAGGTTTTGTTTTAGCTCAAAATATACAAATATTTTAAATATTCCGCAATGAACTTCATCACACAGACCGAGTTACTTGTGAAAAGTTCAGTTAACTCACGACAGACGCAGTGGAAGTTGAGATTCGTAGAACCGTTCAGTTCTATTTATCCAAGCGCTGCTGAAGTAGAAGGCAAATTTTCCGTAAGGCCCACAAATAAATTTCTGTATGAAGGCAGCTCATTCGCGGCATAGTCCCCATTACATCTCATGAGCTTGTTAAAAGTTGAGAAACGAGTCAAAAGTATAATTACAGGACGTCTAAAAATTCAAGAAGAGAACCTACCTACATCTAAAACCAAGTATTAAAGGGGATCCTGTGGCTGTAGGGCCTTCTTGACGTATTCGTAGGTGACGAGAAGAAGTCCTGTGGCCGGGAAGGATCGTATGAGCGTAGGTCGTAAGCCTGTGTAGAAGCTCAAAAATCCTGGGAAAGAAAACTGTTTTTAGCACAAATTTCAACACATTTGTCCGAAGTATTCACGATTGTATCAATCAATATGGAAGTAGACTTTTTGACACCACTTTTTCTGAATCTGTGTCATGTAAATAAATTGAAACATTCTAAGAACGTAAACTCGAGAGTCAAACGATTCGATTGCTACAAGATTAAGAACACGGTCATGTTAATCTCCCAGCACCAGCGTCGCTCTACATCTCGTCGAAGTGGCCAGTTATGAAAAATAGTGAGCTTAAGAATAAAGCATCTATACACGTGTATATCACGCCTAGTTATAGGAACATTGGACAATGCAATTATAATAAAGTAAAATAATTTAAAAAATAGAATTTATTTAAAAATGAAGCTTAAGAGTTTAATTAATTCGAGCTGCTCTTACACCTGGCACTGACTTTCACAAAGAAGATCCTTCACTTTGCGAAGGAGTACAGGCAATTTATAGTACAATATTTCCAACTTTTTTCGATTTTCGGGGCGAGTTCATCAATGAAGCACGACCTCTTGCATCAGGGCTTTTGATATTTAAAATCCAAGACTATGTACATTTAAAGAAAATGAAGTCGCAAGTTTTTCTTTCCAACTTGTGTTCCGGCTACAGTGTACACCCCGGTATTTAACTTAGTAGGGGAGTTAGGATGCAAAGCGAACGCTAAACATTTTAGCTTCTCAGCAGGTATAAGGATATCGCACATTTATTTTCGCACACTTGTCGAGATAACTTTCAAGGACGAAAGTTCCACCAAGTCGGTACGCTCTGAAATTTCGCTAATTGAGAACATCACGATAGTGAAACGTTCGCAAAAAAATTGTGGTCTACCAAACGCTGCATCTAACTGCGCAACGATGAATTGTTAGCATAAAGTTTAATAGGAGCCCAACTTCCTTCTCAAGTCCTTTTCGTATGAAGTCAATATTCGCTAAGTCATGAACAAAATGCTACACAATTACCAACAGCTGTCAAATTTTCAATACCATACGGCATGAGACGTTAAATTTTCGTGAAGACGAAAGTTTAACCCAAAGATCTACCCAGTCCCACCTTCCTTGCGGTAAATATCGAGTGCAACCCTCCACATGGGAGAGGTGTCGCCTGCCACTTGTATCCTCGACTTTATGAGGTCCGTGGGGAACATGGCCGTCCACAGCAAACAGCCCGCCACTCCTCCAGATATGAACGTATTGATGGGCCCTGCAAATTCAAGCAAATAACAGAAGATTGTTAGATTAATAGTTAGTTCAAGCCTCCCTATCCTCAACAAATGAGATCCAAAGAGAGGAAGGAAGAAGGCACCATTTAGTATGGAGTTAAGGGAACGTGGAATCTATGCAGAAAGGGCACAGAAACAGTAAGTGAGAAAGAAGTTCATGAAACAAGATCAAAGTTGAAGAAGAAAGTAGAAGGTGTTGAAAAAACAGGACAGCAGTGAACCGAAAAAAAATTGGTCCATAACAAAACAAAAACCTATGTTATTTTAACACAAAGAAAGCCCACATAACCTTTAGCTCGGGCCCTCACATTGCCACCCTGGGAGCGCTAATTCCCATAGATACAATAGTTGTATCCCCCTGAGGGGGCAAATAACAGAAACTGAACACAAATGCAGAAAGATGCTATTCTAGCTAAAATCTTTGTGACTAACGCTGTAAGTTTCTCTCATTAAATGCACGAGGAAACCTAGATGTAGGGAAGGAAATTTAATTGATTTTTCAGGATCTCTGAACTCATTTCAAGAAAATGACCATTCAATTTTCTTCATTGGGAGAACGAGTAGTATTGAAGTTGAAAAACGCGTACTTAAAGTAGAACGCCATAAAATTATATTTCATCTACACATGCCGAGGTTTGAGATTCTTCAAAATTACAAAGGATTGCAACGCTTACCAATATCATCTTTAGTTTGTCCGGTTTTGGCGAGGAGGGTCCTGGTTGCTTCGTAGCCTCCGAAGAAGACAAAGTATCCCGGCATTTCCCTCGCAAAGGTGGAGGTCAGGCCTCTGAAGAGGCCAGGAATGCCTTCCGTGGCGAGGATGTAGCGAGTCACTGCCCAAGGCCCAAGTTTGCTGCCATGTGCCTTCTGGGAACAGAAATTTAAATTTTATTTGCTGTAACTGATAATGAACTCAAAGCTTTCGTAGTCGGAACTTAGAGAGACGAATTTCTACCATTTAAGTCTACTATTAAGTCTGACCTTTATAGTTCTTTATGGCCGAAATGTGGTACACTTCTCAGTCAGGTGTCAAACTTACACCATTTAGAAGAAAAATAAGGTATAAAAAACAAATAATCCCATCGAAGCTACTAGGTACGCGCTTTTATTTCGTTGATAATTTAAGGGAAAAATATCTTCTTACACAGTGAAGAAGAAGATCATTTTCCCCAGGAACGAAAACATTAGGGACGAAAAGCGGAAAATCGAACGAGTTTAAATGCCATTTAGATGCGATGTCTAGACGGAAACTTCCATATGAAGTATCAACGAAACTCTTCACTGCAGGAATGCACAACTCGAAACGACCTGTAGGCCTCGTGTGCGCAGTTCACCGCAAAGGCTGACGTTTTACGGGCGACAGATCTACCTACAGTAACGTCGTCAGCATATGCAATCAAAAAGAGTTTCCAGTTAGAGAAATTTGTGGTAAAGCATTTAAACCCCTAGAAGAACAAAGGCTGCAAGTATACTTTGAGTCGAGGAAGGTGGTGGAATGACGAAATGATAATATGTAGAACAACCCAGTCGCAACCGCTATAGACTTCAGTTAGACCCGACCGAGCATTACGATTCTGACTTAGTATGGACGACCTCTTGGTGCTGAAGGAAGTTTCTTTACTGCATTTAAAAATCAAGTACTGGAGAGGCTGTGAAAGGAAAAATTAATGTTGTTTTCTTCAATTTAAATTCTAAAATTCAACATTTCAGGTACAATCTCAACTTTAAGAGCTTGCACGGTACGGCTCCCACTGCTGGGTCGAGTCTTCTTTAGAAAAACAATACAAACATTCCCTCTAGTTCGAAGGAATAAGTTGCTAAAAAAGCTAACCCTAGAGCCTGTTTTCCAACACCTGGAATGTACTTCGGCACTTTCTGTTCACTCTCCCACTGAACTAAATTTAGCATAAAAAAAGTATACAAAGGTTAAACAAATGAGAACTTACGACGGTGGAGAGCGTCTCCTGCAGCTCCCTCATGGCCTGTAGCCTGCATTTGACGAGCTCTGTGGGGCACAGCGTCAGTGACGAGAAGAACGCTGCGAAAAAACCAGCCGAAGCGTTGCCTAGAGCAGACAGCTCTGCGGAACTCTGCAATGGAGGTGGTTATTTGTATCGTACAACTTGCGTCAAAGACCAAACACGAAAACGAATCGAGTACATTCCCGTCAAAAAATTATCGGCCACCGTCCTTTTCATGGGGACATAAGGAATCAGTCTCATCGTTCTTACATTCTAAATGGTTCGATGAGAAGTTCACACAGTACTGGGTTTCATGAATGAAAATTTAAAGGAAATTACCGTAATATTTCGTTCTAAAGTATAACAATTGGGCCCTTAATGGGTTAATTAAAAAATCAAACGTGAGGAAAATGCGCAAGATGTCAACCTAAGCCGATTACTAGCTATCTACAAGCTTGGCTATGGCTAAATTATCTATAAAACCGTGTTATCTATCGAAATGAGGGAAATTTCTATTATGGTACGAGAACATACGAGTGCGAGAAAGAATCTTCGTTTACGTCAAATCAAGTTGAGAATATCTCGCGAATTCATGACCATACAATCTTTTGCACTAAAACAAACGACCAAAAACAACGAGATGCACACTCGTCGAGCTATTTTCTGGCTCATCGGACCAGGCCATCAAGGCGATCAGTAGGATTTTTCTATTTCAAGGTAGCACCGATTTTGTGGCTTCAAGTCTCGACATTCACGTAAATTTAAGAGGGAGGATGGGGGGGGTGAGGGGGCAAAAGCAAACTTAAGCTTTCTAGCAAGTCCGGAAATTTTACTAAACTGACTACTGCATTTCACTGCCATGAGAAGAGCTTTGAAATTTATTTTGAAGGACCTGAAAAGGGGGTAATAATCATCGTAGTTTATAACAGCAAAAATCAAATCCAAAGGGGAGCTAACGCTGCCCTCGCGCCATAACCAAGTTTTTACCGCACCAAATTGCTTGTGCTAGAATCTAGATTTGTGAATAATCAATTCAGTATAAATTTTCAATCATCTTACAACGCACCGGGTAATTTCGAAACGTGAGGGCCGATATGACATGTCATGGCCTACAGATTCGGGCTTCGCCCTGCCAAGTTTGTCCACCACTGGTCAGCAGCACGTAGCTTATCACCAGGTTACTAGCGAAAAACAATTTTTTTCCATTTGATTGACTTGGTTTGCAACATTAGGTTTGGGCTTCCAGAAATGTCTTGCCTTGCTTCAAGGAACCAAATGAACTTCGGCGTGGCCACCGCATTTACTGTGCGTACTACAGGTCGTCGATCAAGCCACTTGACCACTTCAAAAATTTATTACAAATATGTTTGATAGAATATTCAATTCCTATTTGTTTTACTGAATTCAACGTTTATTAAAGTTTTTACCTCATTTAATAGAGTTCAACATGTGCGTCAGGCAACTAATTGTGCCCATCAAGACGGTACTCTATTTTTTTTTCCTTGCTCGCTGTGGCAAAGCGTCATCAATTAGGCGATTTGTCTTTAACGACACGTCAATTGCTGCAAATTTCAACCTCTACCTTTTAAACGAAAATTTACGGTCAAAACTGAAAGATTCCAACGAATCATAATTTTTCAGCAAGATGGTGCGGCACCACATTGGGGACTGCATGTTCGTGGGTTCTTCAGTCAAACACTTCCAGACCATTTCATTGGAAGGGATGGGCAAAGTCCTTGGCCGCCACGTCCTTCAGATATCACTCTCATGAGTTCTTTCTATGGGGCTATGTTAAAGATATCGTGAATCTAACAAAGATAAAAGACATTACAGACCTAAAGCAAAGGATTACCGATGCTATAAGAAGAGTTGACTTGGTTACAGCCAATATGGCGAGAAATGGAGTGGCCTCTTGATGTGCTGCGCTCTACAGGATGTGCCATGTAGAAGTCAATTGAACGCGATAAAGAACTAATAAATGCTGTATACAATAAAACAAATCTGAATGAAATATCTTATCAATTGCATTCGTAATAAATTTTGGAAATGTAAGGCGACTAAATGGACACCCTGCATATTTCGGCATGTACAAGTTTTTTCAACTCGTACGTTGAGCGCTTGCGGTAAACTTACTCTGATGAACACGATTGATAGTGCGCGAACAGTTTCAACTTTATATTATTTACACCCAATTACAGTCATTCAGATAAATTTTTAGTATTTTTAGCGCAAACTTTACGTGGAGTATACTTGGTTTGTACTGTATGTGCAGTATAGTAAACGAGAAAGCTTTACTTCTTCCTGCTCATCCCAATACCCCAAAACATCGTCTACAACCTAACGTGATTAAACTTGGGTCTTCTAAGATTTTTTTTATCGCACGGACCGATTCACTGCTACCGCATCTAGGACGCTATGAAAAATCACGAACTGAAGATTAACAAAGAAAGCTTTCGAAACGTTTGTGCACAGGCATCCAGACAAGAAAAGAGTTCTCACCTTCGCACCGGTGGCGACAGCTACGGCCCTCTGACACATGCCATAGGCGGCGAAGAGCACGGAATTCTCTGCTATATTTGCGGCGAGTGCCGGCACGGTGCCGGCGTACAGACCCCGGATTCCTTCCTTGTGGAGGGTGTTGCGGAAACACGACACCATCGTCCGGTGTATGGAGGGGAAAGTTTGCATCTTCACCTTAACAGTGTCTAAAGGCTGGCCTGCATATACGGAAACCATCGCACCTGCGCAGCAAAAGCATAAAAATAAAATTAGTCGTTTCATAGAGTGAAATTTCGAAAACGAGTTCGAGGAGGTAGGAGCTAAGAATTGGTACAGAGGAAGAAGTGGTGGAGTGCGATCTATTTTAGTGCTTATAGTAGGATCAAGCACAGACCTCTTTCCTAAATCAGCTTGTATGAATGTGTGGAAGCCTTCGTTCATTCAATTTCCATGATGTCATGTCATCCGCAATAACAGCGCAATGAGATCACCCACTACAGCTGGGAGAATTTCAGCTAGCTTCTTTTCTCTTCAAGTAAATACAGTGTTCCCCACTGCGACGTGGGAGACTAGCACTCTCTTCCAAGGTACAAGATAATGGTCAGTTTTAAAACCGACACTTCGGCTGTTGCAAGAAACTGTTCTTTCAGGTCAGAAAGATTCGCTTGGCGAAGGAAGCTGACGAGACGGATTATGCGCCTTTAGGTAGCCTTTCTTTTGAAAGATCGCTCGGTAAATGTTTGCAGTAGGCAGTTCCTAATCGGCCTCGTGGAAATTAATCTTGTTAAAGTAACAATACGCTAAGTTGAAAGATAGAAGAAGGTTTAAAAAAGTTGATACACGAAATTTCTTCGAGTTCATTCGCTTTTCAAATTTGTGAACATACCGATCTTTAATTGATAAATAAATCATACGAGGCGGACAGTAGGCGTGTCCGAGGTTAATTATGCTATTGAGAGAAACAAATATATTTCGAGATTTTCTCCACGGCAAGATGACAAAGCTTGAAAACTATAGAAGATGACAAAGCTATTTAAATGCAACTGGAGAATGCCTCCGAGGATCTTCGCTATAAGATGAAACAAAAGACATGAAGCACTTCAGTGAAGCAAACTGAAATACTGACTATACTTCCAAGTAGAGGAAAAAGGTGCGCCACAATAATTAATAAAACATAGCGTAATACGCTCATTTAAAACTTATGAACAAACATACACGCTAAAATTTCAGACTTTGGTTATCATACGACGATTAGCGGATTTTTTTCGTGAATCCTAGACGCACATTAAGGTTATTTTCGTTATCTATTTATATTTTGGTGTTTATACAGAAACGTGCGACGCTCACTGGGGCAGCGATAGTACACTGATGTATTTGTCAAAATTAAAGTTATTTTTGATTGTCTATTCAGTGTGGACTGGTCGCCGAGTGTTTAGCAAATGAAATCGTCAGGACTTTCAGAAAAAAAACTTAAGACCGCTGGATCCTGCTACATCGATCTGAAGATTATATTGCTCAGTGTAGTTGAAAAATTAAGAAACAAAGTAGAAGCTGAAGACGCTTAAAAGAGCTAGTATCCGATTTTTATACAGAATTTTCAGAAAAATCCAATTGTAGCCTTAGAACAACAAAGAACATTATAGATTTCTCATTCTCTTGTTACTCCCTTAACAACATACAAACATGGGTACACGAGATAAAATAGAAACTGTAGTAGATTGGTTTGCCCTAAGGGCCACAAATTGCTACAAAATCTCTACACGAAGTACTAATTAACCTAATAGTGATTTCATAATCTACTGCGCGTTACAGGCCAATGGTGATGTCTTCGAAGCGGGATGAAGAAGTTAACAAAAGTAGGTTGAACAAGTATAGGTATTTCAGCTTCACTGAGTTAGAAATGCCGACTTCACACTATAGCAGTGAGCAGATTTTAGATTACCGGTCGATCGTTTAGTTTGAATTTACAACGAAAATTTTAGTACTTCATTCTCCGAGATGAAAAATGATACGAGGTTGATCTTTAATTCCTTTACAGTTTAAGACTTTCTTTACATGATGAGGAAGCTAAATCCACAAAAGCTCCGCAGAAATTTTGCAAAATTTCCGCGAAATTTCAGAGGTAATTTCCGCGTCTGAGGTTATTTTGGTAAAACCAAAATTTCAGGTTCTTCAGAAGGTTTTCAGCGTTCACTTTGTGGTCTTTCAAATCGGTATCGAACTTTTGGCAATTTGGACATCATGAGCACACATCGAGATTTTAGATATTTACCGTCATGTTGAGGAAATCCTGAATCAAAACAGAAAACGGGAGCAGACCAATTATTGAACTTAGAGGGACACTAGTTATTAGGTGTGAATGGCGACTAATTTAAGCGGTTCACCAGGTAGGCTTCAAACCAGTGTCTATTCTGAAGTTCGATATTTTTGGAAAGCGTTTTTCATGCTGAACACTAACACTTCGGAGAGATCGAGCAGTGGTAAGCTAGTTAATTATCATTTTATTGATATCACTAGGCTTTCGCAATGGCTTAATGATGGATGGTTTCCAGTGATCAGAAGGTTTGCTTGAGGTAGTCGATTTATTTATTATCAAATAATAACCAGGGATGCTGTAAATACATTCAAGACCAAGGCCATCATGTCCAACTAGTTCAATATTTTTAGCGAGTATAAAATTGTTGTGATCTATAACACTTACGGCTTAAGCGGCCCATAGACGATCAATTTTATTCTCAATATAATTGACAATGATGAATATTGACAATTTAATTGATCGTCTATAGGCTTGATTGACGATCGTCAATTAATAATTATTGACTCCATGTATTGACGCAATCAAATCAGTTTGATTTTTTTTGATGGTTCATCAACATTTCATTCTTAGCTCTGAAAGTTGTAGTGTATGAACCTGGGAATACTTGGAATAACGTGTTTGTGTACACGCAGATCTGGTACTTTTTGCATGCTGGAGGACGCTGTTACAA
>JACJUY010001087.1:46607-69732 GCA_014220935.1 Platorchestia sp. MABIK | reverse complement strand
AATCGTAACTACTCATTGAATTTTGATGCTAGAACAAAACCAAAGACAGTTTTAGAATCCTGGGAATATTTCTAACAAAGTTATTCAATTCAATTTTAACATTTTAAAATTTTTTTTTTTGTGAAATGCGAAACTTTATAATCACATTTAAAACAATTATTTTTGTGTTTGGATCCATATGAATTTTTTTGTCACATTTGAATAAAACAATTGAATAACTTTGTTAGAAATGTTTCAAGGATTCTAAAACTGTCTTTGGTTTTGTTCTAGCATCAAAATTCAATGAGGAGATACGTCTTGAAATATACATAAAAAGGTATAAAACAACTCATTTTTAGTAAGAAAAACAAAAATTAAGGCCTAAATCGAAAAAACTGAATAAAGTAAAAAAGGTTTACTCTCAAAAAATACATATACTGACTAATTTTCAAGCGAATCGGACGAAAAAAGTTGAAAATTCCGGACCTATGTAAATGAGGTACATGGTGAGAACTCAAATAAAATACATTTATTTATGTTTTTATGCACCAAATTTCTTATGTTACATTGAAATTTACAAGGAAAATATTGCACATTATTCGCACATAAAAATAGATCAAAGAAACTGCATTCATGTACATAAATTGTGTGTGATATTGCAATTCAATAGTTTATTTTGTTTTTGGGCTCTCCTGAATAATAATACATTTCTACCATTCAAATTGTATCAGCGCATTGAATTTTGATGCTAGAACAAAACCAAAGACAGTTTTAGAATCCTTGGAACATTTCTAACAAAGTTATTCGACTCAATTTTTCAAATGTGACAGACCAAAAAATTTATAAGGTCCACACCCAAAAATAATTGTTTGGATAATAATAATTGTTATTATTATAAAGTTTCGCATATCACAAAAAAAAATTCAAAATGTAAAAATTGAATCGGATAACTTTGTTAGAAATCTTCCAAGGATTCTAAAACTGTCATTGGTTTCGTTCTAGCATCAAAATTCAATGCGTTGATATAACTTCAAATAAACATAAAAATGTTTCAAAAAACTCATTTAAAAAAAATTAAGGCCTAAATCGAAAAAATGACATAAGTAAAAAAGATTTACTTTCAAAAAATACATATACTGACCAATTTTCAAGCGAATCGGACGAAAAAAGGTCAAAATCCCAGATGGTACCCTTATTAATAGAGAAACATGTCTCCCTTCAATATATTTATGTTTTGAACACTAGAACTCACACTGACTTCATAAAAGTTAGCAAACAGCTGATGCAATATTATCATTGTTTATCAACGCATGACCAACTCGTCTAACCAGCCGGCGAACCGACAGTAGAGGGCGGTGTAGTCGAGCTGGAGGGCTCAAAGCAAGGACACGTTTTTCAGATTAAACTCTCCAGCAAATTCAATATATCATGATTTTGATAACATTTAATTGATTCAAAGTTAAGTATTCAAGTTTGAGTAATCATGATCATTAAACTGAGCAAAACAATTTTCCAGTGAGATCTTCAAGTGAACACTCATTTTCTAATTAAACATTTCTAGTTCTGAACTTGCAAACATATGTATTCATTATATCAGAAACCAACAACAGTCAGGCCACGATGACAGAATTTATTGAATGTGTAGCATCACTAACACATCTAAGCCACTCTAAAGAATTAATCACACTATTGTATCCAAACTGTAAACTAAAGTCGCGTATAAAATTACCGCCACCTCACTAGTAAACGGTCCGAGCGAGACTGCTGCTCTGTCTCCTCTCCGCGACTCCGCCTGGCCCGTCAGCGCCAAGGTAGCCAGCGCAGACTACGCGAGCTGGTGGTAGTCAACTCGTTTGGTGGGCATGAGGACAGAAAAAACGTCGGGAAGAAAAGTATGGTTTGCATTTTTGCTAAGTTGTCAAACCTACCTAAATCATTTTCAGGAGCCCATGATAAATATTTTCTCGTAGATCTGAATTTCAACGATGTAAAGTGAGCCCTACGAGTACTTATTTTTCAAAAGAAAATATAATAAGGTTAATAAAATCTGTTCGAACTTAAATTGCTTTGCGCGTAAATGTAGGGAAAGTAATCACCAGAACACTACGGCAGTCCCATTGTAAAATGGTTCTAAATTACGCTGCAATCTACTTTTAAATACACTTTTTTACTGACCTAACCAACAGGGCTCAAAAGATGGGCTCGCTCCAGCGTCTAACCGGCACCCAGGCTATGATCACATGTACGTACCGGATCACGCTCTCGGGGCAATCAAAAAACTCGGCTTGAAAAACCATAAAAAATAGTTGACTTGCCTCGATCTCCTCTTCATGAATGACAGTCTGAGTCATCTCATGTATGCTCTATGTTGGAATATTCTACCTTTATTTTCCGTATAGCAAAGAAATGTAATCAATTGGACGTACAAAACATCGGTAACAGAAAAATTTGTTGTATTCAGTCGCTATGAACTCATTCACTGGTCACAATTCTGAAAGATATTGTTTAAATCGAAAGAAAGAAAGTAAAAAGAAAAACCGTTTATTTACAAATTTCTTTTAAATTTTAACTGACATCGTTACAACCAATTCTTTCATTTTTTTCCATAGTTTATCCTTTCATCACGTGTAAATATTTCAATTCAGAGTTTGCTTGTTTTCAGAATTCAGTCACAGTGTTCATATATTATAAAATATTTACTCAAAGAAATTTTTCAGAACTTTGGTGAAATGTATCTCATTTTTTGAAATATGTTTACACGACGCGAGATTTTACCAACACGAAACAGTATTCAGGATACGCTGCTATCTTTCATGAATACTGCAAATTTACTAAGAATCCAATCATGTATTTTTTTGCACCAGAACACGATCATGGGACCACAGCTTCTTCCCTCTCAGGGGAAAAAGCAGGATTTTTCCGGTACATTAGGAGGAAGTGCGCTACGGAGACTGCATGAGTTCTTCACTGCACGTCATCTAAAGTTCACACCATACATGTTTAAGATGAAAGTTTCCAAATAACTGACAATCTATCGTTACTGCTCATGTTTTCATTTCATAGTAATGTTCTGTGCTAGTTAATATTTTTGAAAATAAATCCTCCACTACAAAGCCTCACGAACATGAGCATACGTAGTATATTTACTTTACTAGAGTACCTCGCCGTCAAAATGATGTTTTTTATGTTAGATCTTGAATTCATTTGTGAAAACAGCACTGGTACGAACAGTCTGACAGCGCATCATTTCTTTCTTCGATTCCTCCATAACAGTGAAAGTCGTGCGATTAGCGGTTCATACAAAAGAGTAACCATCCAAGGAAACAGAAATTTGTAGCTGTAATGTAGAGTATATGATATTCAACACACATCATAAGAGTGTGAGCGGATAGGACGAGCAAGCATGCAACAAATAGTGCATTACCATGATACCGGATGGGTGACACCCCACAGGATCGAGGTATTTACTAACGTTGCGCTCAAAAACAACCGTATACAACTCTGCAATGTTTTAAGTATTTTGTTACCGAAATAGCCTTCGTTTACTCATCAATAAAGCAGAAACATTTTTTAACAATAAAGTTCATGCACCATCGACCCAGTGCCTACTTGCGTCTCGACAACCCATAGGCTGGCGACTCTAAATTTTCTTCAAGTCGAAATTTATCGAAGTTTCTGACATTTATTTCTGTAGTTCAAACTTCTAAGTTCGATTGAAGATTCAATGGTTTGGTAAACCCGAAGCGTCTGTAGTTAACTTATAAATTTATGGTGAGGAGAAAAATTCTTATTAATCTGAAGAATACAGGAAGGCGTAAAGTTTTTTTTGAAGTGAAAGAAATTATCACTCGATAAAAGGTAGTAGATTCGAGTGTTTCTGGGCAGATTGTGAGTTAATTTATGTTGCAGCCAATAGTTGTTGCATATAGTGTGTTAAATGAAGAACACGCATCATACAGTCTGTACGTACGCGTCCAATCATCTATCCAGTATTTTGACCCACGTTATCTTATTCATTTAGGGAAGTGTGATCTCGTGGCCGTGAAACTCAATCTCCTCCACTCTCTAACGCCTGCTCCTACACATGCTCGACCCACTGTGATAGAAAGCTTGAGTTGAGCATTCGCAGACGAACTAACCTTGAGGTAGGTCTTGTCGTAGGAGTTCCGAGTACCTAT
The DNA here is from genome assembly GCA_014220935.1 of Platorchestia sp. MABIK. Taxonomy (NCBI): domain Eukaryota; kingdom Metazoa; phylum Arthropoda; class Malacostraca; order Amphipoda; family Talitridae; genus Platorchestia; species Platorchestia sp. MABIK. Next base: position 65,575 of record JACJUY010001087.1, on the reverse strand, counting down.
GTACTCGTTAATGTCCACCATCACTGAAACAGCGAATTAACATCCGAAATTAATTCAATACTTCAGTGATAATGGACACCTAATTTCAATTTTCTGAGCCCTGAAGCAGAGGTATTGAGCTTTACTAAGCAAAACAGTACGCTTGCATCATGGATATTTATTCAGGTTCTTCCTGTCATGCTTCGTTTTCCGCAAATGTCCACACTGTCCTTTCCTTACATAATTTCATGCCAAAAACTGGTGGTCGGAACACAGGAAACCACACTTTACGAGTGCTGTTATATGATAGCATTGTGAACAATTCACTCTATCAATTATTTGTTGCTAGTATGCTCACCGGTATTCAGAATCCCAAGATGACCTGCGTCAGCAGAACTTACTGGAATTTTATAATTTAACTTCTTTTGCGACACATCACATACTACTTTGCTACTAAAAACCTCGCCCAAAATGATTTCGATTCATTATACGTTCAACATCGATTACCATCGCAGAATATATGCATACACAAATTGCTTGATTCAAATTTCCCTGGAGCTGATTTCTTTATTTCAAACGTACAGTAAATTATTCCGATTTATCATAATACTCTTAAAAACATCGGTTACTATCGCAAAATCACTGAGCTCATGTGTCGGTGTAAATGGAGACGATGTCCTCAGGATATTCTTATCGATGTTCAGTGTCTTCCTTTTATGTTGTGTTTTTAAGCTCTTTCAAATTAAGAGTAAATTAACCAAGAGAATACACTTTTTATGTTTTCCCAATATTTTATTCAACCACTGGCATAGTTATTATGGTACGATAATTACTTGTGTTTTAATTTAAGACCTTCATTTATGGAAAATTAAAACCATTATTGTAGTGTACTTTGTGCTTTTTTCTCGCAAAAAATTTTTTTATTTCAGCGTAGCAAAAAATAAGCGTAAGGCGGAAAGTGAGGGAAATAAGACTTTCTTTTTCATATTTTTTGCATTTTGGTGAAGACCCTCCTCTTCATTCCTACCGGACCTAAATAATAATAAACTTAGTTAACAACTTTGGTCAGAGACTATTTAGTTGTCGCCTTGGTAATTTTACCAAAGTTAATTTCGTATTGATGCAATGATGATTTCATAGTAATATCAGCTGGAAAGGGGGTTGTATCCAAGCACGCAATCTGTCCAAAAACAAGGAAAAGTTTTCGATTTTTAACGTGCCGACAAAAACTTTATTTTCAAACATTTCATGTAACCGTCAGCTTAGCCTCCTCTAGCTTGCTTTCCTAATTATTATAGGGCTTCACCAAGTGTGCACTATGTAGCGCTTGGTTTCGAGCTGGCAAATCATGCGCTGCCCGCGTGGAGCTACGATAGTTCCAATGTTACAATGCAAGGCTCCATGCGCAGTGCACGCTCTAAGGCTGGCTGAGCTCAGCAAAAACTTGTTACGCGAGTCTCGTAGTCGAAAGTCCAGTCACTGTTACTACGTGAAAACAAATTTTTTTGCGAGTAGCAGTGAAGGCTTGCCTTGATCTATACCTTCAAAGTTATGTGCCTGAACGATAATCGAACACGATTTTTGAGGATTTTTAAAATTTGGCTCTTCACGGTTGCAGGACTGCTTCCAATTTTTGGGTTACTGCATTCGAATAAAGGGTTAAGTTTTAAGTGTATACTGTTCAAATAAAATTGATGCCTTCATGATGGACAGGGAAATTTGAGCGTAAATTAGCAACCCTATCGACGAGTTATGGTATTTGTGTTTTGCAATTGGAAAAAAAGCGAAAAGAATTTCTAAAGTAGTATTTTATTATCAAGCGCAGAATGGATTAAGTATCTCTCTTCAACTATAAAATTTGTAAGCTTTTAAGGAGTGCATCAATTACATAAAAAACTTGTACAGTGAATAAAAACTTATACAACTTCGCTCATTTACTAACAGGAGGAAAAAATATAAATTAACTTTAAAACCCAAGACTCAATCTATTGAGTTAGCCTGGTGACCATAATGAACTTTATCTTTCTCATTCAAACATTAAAATCTCATTTTTATAGCCAGCAAAATGTTCACGCCCACAACCTATAAATAGAACTCCCCCCCCTGAAAAAAATTGCACGAACATTGAAGAATATATTTCTCATCCATGTACATTTCTGCTGATCTTCCAGTCATTCAACAGCTGATCTTCGATAAGAAAAGAATGGCTGGTATTTAGAATATTATTTCTTTATTAACTGCTTTTCGACAGTACTTACCAAACGCTACTACCAAATCGTATCCGTCAGGGCAGAGGCCAATTCAGTGAGCGATACATAACTATAATTCTATAGTAGCATGAATACGTGAGTTCTACAGAAGTAAGCATCGCGTCGTATGAAAATACAAAGGGAAACAGGGACGGGAATGCTTCTTTAGAAACAGTCCCATGGCAATGTCATGATTCTTATGTCAAACATTTGATAAGCTAAGATATCACACAGCACTCAACCTTCACCTAAAGCTCGTCTCTCAGTTTACATTAAGTTTAAAAAAATCGGAAACCTCACGACACTCCTACTTACAGACGGCACTACTGCCATACATGAACGTGAAGAATTATCCGTACAATTCACAGTGACACTTCCGCCACGAGTCTGCTTGCATCGTGTGCAGAGAGAATAGTCACTGCGTGAAAGTTAAGGAACCTTGTGGCTAAGCAGGGGTCCAGTTTTGGAAAACAGAACTTCGTGTGAAGTCAGCATTTCGTTACACTGGCCGCTTGCGCTATAATGCAAGACTAAAAGACGGGGTTTGGTCTGGAGCCTTCTCAATCCTAGGTCATTCTGTAAATTATTGTTATAATAAAAATGGGAATATGTGCTTTATCCGCACTATGAGTGTATGTCCGTAAGACTTGTGCGGTGAGTTGCTAAAACAACTGCATGTAGCAATACAATAGGCACGCAAAACTGCACATATTTGACACTAAACCTGAAACTCGACGCCACGTAATCGAGCCATCTCATCTTAGGAAAAACAAGTCAATTTAAAAATTAAATTTTACAGTCTTTCTTAACCAACGCTGGGGTTGACACCAACTGAGCTTCAAAGCTGTAGGCTTTTTTTAATATTTATGACAGGTAACTGGTGCCTTCGGTACGTTAGTACCGAGTATTGAGCCTGGTAAGTGCCGATTATCTTTTTGTTAATTTAACTACTAATGAATTCAGTCTTTAACCCTCTACCGCCTCACGTTCCCCACATGGAACACTCAATAAAACTGCTCGCATATTTTATTTCTCGTCAAGTAGATGCTCTTATGTATTTTTTGAAGTTCACTGCCGAGTTGCAGTTCGTCTCTAATGTGATGTTGGAGACAACCTGATGCTAGAGCCACGTCTAATAACGGTGGTTATAATACCGGCAATATGAGTAGAAAAATTAGGCGGTAGAGGGTTAAAGTGCAGTATAATACCTCATGGTGAGCAGGGTTGAATGGCTAATTATTCCTGGAGTGAGAGCTTTAATATTAATGTCATCGATTCATTTGTAATTTCTCCGCTGCTCGAGTAAATAACATCCACCAAAGTGATCCAAAGACTGCGTGTCGCGTATGTCGAATGATAGCACTCCCATTCACAGGAAGCGTCTGCCAAGTTGATACAAGTAAAAATGTTAAAACAGATTTTAAATTCGACATAGATGTCAGTTCAATCTTGTCGATACCTGGTTTAATAACAAGAGCTCATATCATCTTACATGACGCTAATTGCACACCATTAAAACATACTGCTGAGTTATCTGTATCAGCTCCTCGTTAACATTTGACCAATCATCAGGAATGAGTTACCATTATATCACGTTAGATTAGACTGGCAGTCGGTGTGACTCTGACTTGACCGACTTAGATTCTTTTGTCGTTAATAATATGCATATACACTGGCATAATCCATTTCAGAATATAGCTGAGTAACCAAGAGTGCAACACAAATTCTCTATAAAATGGCATATTTTGTGTTAATAATAAGAAAAATTTACGACAACGCTTCTGCCAGCCACGTGGTAGTACGGACCACCCAGGTAAAGCCTGAGTAGTGAGCTTCGCAACAAGCAGTGTTCGCGAAAAAATGAATGATAAAATTTGGAAGAAAGATCGAAACACGATAAATGTATGGTCTCAAAAATTTTGCAATTCCGGACCTCATCTGTGAGCCGAAACCAAGTGTGGAACCCTGGCAGCACCCAACACAAGAAGTCAAAAACATAAGCATTAACAAATACAGTCATTTAGATAGCCTATTTAAGCCATACCGCAGGCGTACATCCCATGAAGGTGGAGGAAAGATGTAGGAAAACCATTTGACCACCTTGAAGTACATAGTACATTCAGCCACTAAGTCTTGTGAAACCATGATTCTAGTAAAATCACCCACAACGCGATACAAAAACACAGAAAAACAGGGACGGACAAATGGTATCTATTTTTGAGGATTTAAGCTTACAATTCAAAGAAAATTCATGCGGAGTGGCAACGGTGTATTGAGAGACGCATTTTGTGACCAGGGTTGTCAGAGTATCCTCTACCCGGTCAGAAATCAAACTTAGCCTTTTCAAAATGAAACTTAGTCATAACAATAATTATAAAAACTTGGGCAGTATAAGCTGAAAGATCTCTCATGCAAATTGCCGAGCTGTTAATTTCATGGCTAAATTTCACTTGAAAAAGGTTATACTTGATATTTTTTTAAACATAAAAAGATTAATCTAGAAGCCATACTTGTGACAAGAATTATACATAATTATAAACTCAGTTAACGATAAATTCGGCCATAACTATTTAGTGATGAAAATTATACAGTTAAGTGCTGACTGCAGCTGTGTCTCCGTCTCTTTCCTTATAAACGTATCGTGAGTAAAACTTCGAGTTTTTAGGTGCTAATGAGCACTGATACAGGACTGATGATGTCATTAGGTAGACCGCACAACTAATCACTCATTTTTCTTCTCGGCTTTCGTGAGATATTTGGCGGCAATTACTTCGGCAGCTCGCGTGGCACCTATGCTCTTCAGTAGTCTCCTTATTTCTTGTAAGGACTCGTTGCCCTGGAGAGAAAAAATAGCAAGTATGGAAATGAGCTCAAAGTTCTTCACTTAGACGTGCACACTAATGAAATTTCGGATCACTTAAAGAATAAACACGCAAAACAATACTGGGATACTTGTTTTCTAGTTGGTATGAAATGAGGTTCTTTTTTTTGAGATAACTTTGTACTATAAGATAGATTAGATTATTAGTTAGTTTAAGCCTCCCTATCCGCAACAAAGGCGATCCAAAGAGAGGAAGGAAGAAGGCACCATTTAGTATGGAGTTAAGGGAACGCGGAATCCATGCAGAAAGGGCATAGAAACAGTAAGATAAGAAAGAAGTTCATGAAACAAGATCAAAGTTGAAGAAGAAAGTAGTAGGTGTTGAGAAAACAGGACAGCAGTGAACCGAAAAAAAGTTGGTTCGTAACAAAACAAAAACCTATGTTATTTTAACAAAAAGAAAGCCTACCTAACTTTTAGCTCGGGCCCTCACATTGCCCCCCTGGGAGCGCTAATTCCCATAGATACAATAATTGTATCCCCCTGAGGGGGACCCTACTATAAGATAATTCTTCAACTAACTTCACTATAATTACTCTGTGTTGCTTGTAAGGTTAGATATAACGTCTATTAAAAACTTTAGTTCTTTACACCTTTCTCACAAAATTTTTGTACCAATGATACTTTTATAAAACAAGCACTTATAAAAATATAATCTTGAACCCTTTATACTTTCATGTGTAATTAAGTATTTAATTGAATAATTTTCTCCTATTCTTGTTTCGAAAAGAGCAAAAAATTCTTTGGGGTGTCTAGTCTTTAAGTTGTACAAGTCCGGAAACCACTCCATGAGGTGAAATTTCAGAGGCGATTAACCTTCAGGTGATACAAAATTCTATGCAAGTGTTAACGTTAGCCATCGCATCTCTTTGTTTCCCTATTTTCAAGTCTTACGCGACTTTCACATACGAACTAGTCACTCATCCACGAATGCGACAGAATATACATACAGTACTCCTCATGACGATTTACGATACATAGGAGAAGCATGAAACTAAACCAAATGTTTAAAACTTAAACTTGAAATCTTCCCCTAATTTAATTTTTTAGGGAAACGGTACAACTACTTAAGACACATCGACAAGGTCATCAGCAATTTCATGCGAGAAACCAACTACAGACGTTGCCATAACGATAGTGTATCTCAACAATCTACGGCAGCTGTACCGATGATCACACTGCAAGAGGCGCAGGACCTGTGAAAAGAATTCTCCTTTAAGCAATACATTTCCCCCCAGCAACCAACAACTTCTTAAGGTAAGCAAGTGCACAGGTGTGATGCTTGTAAGTAGAAAAAAGTCTCGTAAGGACACAAGTGAAGAGATTCACCTTAGGGTCATTGGCATAAGCGATGTCGGCGGTTTTCTGGGCCGTGGTTGCGAGAAAGTTCTCGAGCTTAGAGAGGAAGATGTGAGCACTGCTGCTTGAGGCGCCTTCTTGCTTCGCCCACTCGCGTGGCATCGCTTGGATCACCTGTGTCGCGAGGAAAATTTGAACAGGTATTATAATACCAACTCGACACATCACATGAAGAAAACACAGTATCATACACAGCATTGCGTAACATTTCTCAAGTTAAGTATATATTCAAACAGACGTTCAAAGTACTTCGCGAAAGTCGTCCGTCCCATTATAGACGGATGAAAAGTGAAGTCCCCTGTTGCAAAACAAGACTACACTCACAAACTTGGCCTTCTCAAGCCCGTCCTTGAGGTTGACTTGAGCGGCGATGTTGAGGGCTGGAATAAGGTAAAGGTTGAGGATGCTGCGGATGCCCAGGTCCGCTATGGAGCTCTCGCTCAAGATCTTGTGCCACATGAGCACTTGGCTCAGCAGCTTCCATGCCACCCAAAATTGGCGCTGGAAGAACAAACTACCTGACGACGTCCGCGACTCGTACGCCCTGTCACACAATGTAGACGAACATGGGTATGATACAACTGAAAAAATCATCTGTATACACACGAATCAGTAATATGATCATAATGCCAAGGTATGTAATGTATATAAAAACTGAAATAATACATGCACTCATTTTTATGGGTTTACGGCTGTACGCACTACCGAAAAGAAAATGAAAACGGCGATAACTCACAAAATGTTATCGAAAACCCTATAAATACGAAAGGGATCTCGGAACATCGTCATGGGATAGCGATTAAAAGGTAGTCACTTTGAAAAAAATTAAGAGAAAAGTTTCAAAGTTCTCTCTCTCTCTCTCTCCCTCCTCCCTCCCCCCCCCTTCTAAACTTGGCTGTGCTGTATACAAAAGTGACGCTTATCAGCGTATCTTCCCACCGAACATTGTACTATAGCTCCTAGCATAGCTGAATTGAACCCTACGTGAGCACCAGTCAGCAATGCGAATTTCATTGTTCACAAAACCCATAAAGGAGTACAAAAATTGAAACAAAGTGAGCATGAGCGAATCTACCTGAATGTTCCAAGATAGTACTTCATCTTCACGAGGAGTTACTTATTAATGGTTGTAGGGCTTAGGCATACAAAATTTTCTCTTAATCTCGAAGTAATGGAAAACTAGAGCAGTAGGATGAAGATCAAATGAAAGAAGTTGTATGTATCAACGAGCTTTTTCTATTTAACAAGAATACGTTTCTTTTTCCATAAAACCTACTATTCTTCGTCTATTGCGAAACGGCTATTGCCGTTCTCAGCATACTTTTCGTGAAGAAAGCGAACTTGCGTCTTAGGTTGAAAAGGAAGTGCGTGGGTTCCATTATTACCAATGAGCTTCGTTAACTCTAGAATTTATCATTTTTATTACCAAGCTTTACGCTAACTAACGTCTTATTAAAAATTGGAATGAAGACGTCCTTGTCAATGGCCTGTCGTATCTTGTCTACGACGGCGGTGCAGAGCTTCTTGAGAGGCTGCGAGGCTGGCCGTATGGTGGGGCAGGACTGGCAAAAGTGGCGCACAAGGTTCACCAGGCGCACGCTTTGCGAGTGCGACAGAGGGTCCCAGTAAGCCACCACCACTTCTGCACCATAACAAAAACTTCATTACTATCTTGAGAAACATGGAAATTTATGTTTGAACACATTGAATTCAAGTATACTGATGACTTTATTGTTCACAGATAATATCGTTGTAGTTTGAATGTGGAATTATCAAAATAGGAAATGATAGAGCTATTACGCCTAGATAGCATCCTAAGGACATTGGAGACCTCTTTTCAGAAATCCCTGCATTAGATAGAGCTAATCAAATGAAGTCGGACACAGGAGTGATAAAGTGCTTTGATTATATTTCAGATTAAAACAGAAAGACTGTCATGTTTCCACATGCAGTAGTAACATTGCATTTAATTTAACGCCCTTATGGAGTTAATTTCTTTAGCAGTGATTCATAATACCAGAAACCTAGTTATTTTTCAACCCTTTATTGTCTCATAATTTAATAGGGACACGTCTTCACAAGCTTGACCCAATTTAACCGTGTTTCTAGATTCAATCTTGAAAAGCAAGAGCGTAACAAAAACTCGCTTTGATTAACACAAAGCGAGGTCGAGGAAAGAAGGAGGACCTTTGAGCTTGGCGAGCACGACCCTCTCTATAACTCTAGAGAGGAGGTGCTTATCGGGGTCGAGCGCGAGGTCCTGGAGAGAGAGGGCAGCAGCGGCAGGCGGGGCCGCGTACATGGCCAGCTCTGTGTACCACGCCTGCCTCTCCACCTCCACGCCGTCCACCAGAGGGTTCCACAGCAGCAGCTCCAGTCTGGTGGGAACAAAGGCACTATGAATCACGCTTGTATTCTTCCTATGTTAGAGCTGGCTAACGAGCCCTACTAAAATGTTTAGAACTATATTCTTAAGAATAATTAAGACCATATTTAAACGACTAACGGTTTTAACCCTTTAATGTCCGCATTTTGTACTCATATTACCGTTATAACAACCACATCATTAAACTGGCACCAGCACCAGGTAGTCATCGACATCACAACGAGGAAGTTACTGCTACTCGACAATGAACTTCGAAGAACACATTAGGGCACAAATTTCACAAGGAATGAAATACATTAGAGCTGTGTGTGAAAGTGGATTTTGAAATCCACTTTGACTGTAAAGGGTTAACAAAACAAAAGATGCAGGTACAGTGACATTCGAATGAAATTGCCTCACATAAACATTAATGCAACTAAAATCAAAGGTACTTCAGATTCATTATTTCCAGGAACAACGCATCACTGAGCAGGAGAAAATCTCAGTTCTGACCTAATGAAGACCTCGACGAGCGCCGGCATGTTGTTGGCGGCATAGGCGTCGGAGTAGGCCTGAGGAGCGGCGCGGCGCCACTTCTCGAACTGCCGCAACACAGCCTCCAGCGAGCAGAAGTCCTCCTCTACGTCCGCAAACAGGCCGCCGGCCTCCTTAGATAACGATTCTGTAATGCAACCACAAGCTACTAATGCAATATTCCACCAGGCCATCGTATTACTGGTAATCAGGAGCCTGATTAGCAACAAAGTTCCGAGGACGTAGCACAGTAGTGACTGCAGTTAGTTAAACGTCGACTGTGTAAATCGGTTGATAAAACAGCTCCAGGTCATCTGCTTTGAGTTTAGTTTGAAAAATTCTATTGCAAGCCGAGAACTTTACAAACTAAACGGCCACTCTTCAACGTTGCAGACAGCTTGTAGAGATGCGCGAGATCCAGCAGTGGTATTGTAGTCACTCAATGAAACTAGACCAGAATTAAAATTTGTCACCCAAACTGAATAGTCTTTATATTTTTAAGGAAAATTTATAACACGCTGCCGCTAGCTACTGTTATTACCAATAATTCCTCGTGACTAAAAAACAGTCTCGTGACTGACTGAGAATGACCAAACACTTTTCTAGTAGAAGTGCCAATTAAACTTGACATAAAGTTTTTCTTGTTAGCAACTCATTTCATGAACGTACAGACTTTAGTTTTTATCGAAATAACGATTATTTCTTACTTCCACTTATATTTGAGTGAGAAACTTTGCAGTCGGAGAATAATCAGAGCAAAAGTTCACGCACAATATTCCCTGCATTGACCCCTTCAATGCAATTAGTGGTCGCGAAGCTCTGCCCAATAACCCGCCAGTCATCTCTCTCTATGCAACAAGGGTAAAACAAAACGAAAAATAATGTCTTACTGTTAACCGAAGTACACAACAAAAGTCTATGACAAATCGAACGTGTAATGGGAGTAGTTCAGAACATCAATGGCGAAGGCCACATCGCTAACAACGATAAACACCGTTTTAACACTCTCTTTAGGAGAAGCTAAAGCACAGAATCTTCCTTCTCTCGAGACGCACATCTCAAGAACCAGAGCATGGTAAAGAACTCGAGACCACAACCAATAGGCGGGCCCCAGAAGTTCAGGGCACTCATGAGGATGCTAGTCGGCGCTGGTGCCCATTTCTGGCCACGTCCACGAGACGCCACACAACCGACCTAACTGCTGCTGGTGCAGCTGCAACTGCTGCGTGGGCAGCTCATCATCAGTGCTGGTGCCGTCGTGGTGCTCTTGAGCGGTGGCGCCGCCCCTCTTTTCACGCTCTCGCCGTCGTCGCGTGCGCCGCCCTTCACGCTCTGCACACCGTCGGGTGCGCAACGGGCACTGCTTCAGAGATTCGCCTGTAAGACAACCAACGTGTACACTGATTATTTGCAAATCTTGGCCAGAAGTCACCTTAAGAGTTTGTACCTATACTACTTTAGAAGCAAATTATTACATGAAACACTTTAATAAATAACTGAAATGATTCTTTTATTTGCACGATCGTGCTGCCAAGATAAGTAAACAGCAGTGCAGGACGCTGAATGAGCGGAAGATGGGCCCCTCAGAGAGGGTAGAATCATTAGAGATCAAGTGGGGCTTCCGATTTTACCAAGCACATTCTACCTTCGTTCGCATCATTTAGTAGTCACTGGAATAATACAAGGACACAAGGAAGAAAGTTATTTCTCATCGCATTTCACCGAAGACAAAAATCACTAACTGGATGTGTCAAGTACACGCCATAGAGTGTAGTATGCACTTGCTACAGCGTACGAGAATCACTAAGAAAAATCAAGAAACTTTCCAGTGAAGTTTAATGGCACTGACGAAGTAACGCATCAATCTCAAAAAGAACAAACAAAAAACTAAAACTGGTAAGATTATTACACACATGTTACCTAAAACAAGTCGAACCATATTAGACAAAAACGATACAGCAACTCTTCCTCAGAAAATCAAGCTGTGCTACAAGTAGACATTCGCTCAAGACAAGCTTCACAGCATTCATTACTTGCGCTTACCTCAAAAATGAACCTGAAAAAGATTTCTGAGAACAATTCACCCGGACAAACAAAAGCAACACACCGGAAATTTTACTTCACGTTCATGACAGGCTGTCCAAAACATATTCAATTCAAGGCTAAAAGATGATTAATTTTTTCAGGAACCACTTGATGGAACTATTGGAGATAACCCCAACTACAACATTACAACACAAAACGCCAATGTCACTATATTATTAGCTGTAATATTGTAAGATTAAGGGAATAATTCTTTGTCGTGTGTTACATTCCGCACACGTTAACACTCATTACAAGCACAGCTTAGAACTAAGAAGTACAATGGAAGAGATTATAACTTATATTTCCTGGTCAAGAAATAAAGGGATGAGATAATTCTAATCCTTGTTAATAATTTTCGTATTTTTTCTACATTTCATTGACACAGTCTTAAAAGTCAAGATAGTCTTAATTCTTAACCATTGTGTCCACTAAGTGCGCATTTTCATCCATGAAATTAGACAAAAATTAACGATGATTTTTCTGTATACTCAAGTACTACTAGACAAATTTGGAGTGATTTCACGCTACACTCAGGCACCTGGATCAGAATTGTCAGTTTGTCCCTATTGTTTTACTAAATATTCGCTTTTGAACATCTGAAATAAAATCAAACCATAAAAAGGTACTCAGCATTTGGCTAGTTTCTCAAATGTTGAGTGCGCTTTATGATAAAAAAAAAAAATTCAAACAAATAAGACTGATTAAATTTGAAGAATTTGGAATGGAAAATGCTGATCTGGATTGAGCTGAATAACGTAACGATTACTGCATGATTATTCGAAATAAACCTTCAGGTAGTTCTTGGACAAAATCCGAATGATAACGCATATTCAACAGAATTAGAGCTTTCTTTGTGGTAGAAAGGAATATAAACGATCTCTACGTTTTGGAATGATATAACGGGATAAGTTTCGGGAGATCGGTTAAATGAGATAATCAATTAGGTCCTCTCAAGAGTTTAATCCAAAGGTAAGACGGCTCAAAAGCTGCTAGGACTCATTAGAAGGGACAACGTAACTCTTTCAAATGGTTTCCCAATATTTGAAATATGCATCAAAGTGACATCTTATATACCATATTAGAATGCGGTTATCACCAGCATTGCAATAAGACTACTGCTTTCGGGGAAAAAAACATAAAAATATGTAGACAATACCGTAAAAATGCATGTTTTAACTAAGAAGCATCTGAGGTGTAATTGGACTCTTTCGACGTCTTCTTCCAAATTTTCAAGTTCTCGGCACGCAAATGGTACAGAAGTTTTTCACCGTTTGAAGATCAACACATTCATTCCTCCTTTTACTATGCGTTTCTTGGCGGTAGAATGAGTGCACAAGTAGTTCTGAGTTAACATGATCACACAATGAACAAAGCCCAGAAGCAGACTATTATTCGTCGCTTTGCTGAAGTCCGACAGTCACACGGAATGCTGGGCAGGCAGCAAGAAAAACACATTAGGTAGGACATCGTAGGCAGATGATTGTCTTCAATAGAAAGTCAAGTCGTGGTAGCGGGAGAACTCGTCCTGGCTATTGGTTGCGTCTGGTGTCATCCTCTCCAGTTAACAGACGAGTTTTCTTACACTTCATTTGCAACGGTGAAGCACCTTTAACAAAATCCTTGCACAGCTTCACTTTAATGAAAGCAGAGAGAAGTAGGTTACTGTTCCCTTGAATCAATTGATAACTTTGGACTCAGTAATGTTATCACCAAATCCCGCCACAGAGTGAAAGGCGAGTACGCGTTCTCTACTCCTATGACGTATTTAATTAATCACATTTCTCAGGAAATCCGCGAATGAAACCGCGCAATTTGACTGGCGAACATCCACTACATCCACTATTTGACTGGCGAATACGGAATGCACACATCTTCCAAGGGTTGCATTTTTGCCACCGAAGTTTACCGAGTCTCGACTGATCGATGTTGGGCGACATGATCTACTCCGACGCTAGCAGAAGTGTTCTAGTACCGTTTTCAAAATGAAACACATACAGCAGTAGGAACGCTTAAAGTCATCCAGTAAAATTTAGCCTGTGCTACGAAAGTCTTCAGAAACATTCGAAGTTTATATGCCGCACTTTTCGGAGGGGGAATCAACGTCGAGAATTGGCTTCCACGGAACTGTTCATAGGATCCAAGCTCATTATCAGTAGAAGTACACGCACTTCACAGAACAGCCAGTTGTCATTTCTACAAAATTTTCAGTGTTCAGTATAATTGAGTGCAGTGCATAGTAAACACACATCCTTCAATCAAAACGGTCAATTTCGGCAAATGTGCTTCACATGACAACTAATCACAGGTAATCAGTGATTGTTCACCGCTAGCATTGATGCAATTGGCTCAATCAGAAGACGAGGGTGTCTTCCTAACAGCCTCCGACGATGTTTTCTGACCTAACCATACTTTAGTACCCGTCAAGTGGCATGGCCCAGACCGAGGGTGTACAACAAAATTTAAGCCTCTGGGCAGCAAAATCTCGATAGGGACTATGAGGCACGCCTAGATTTGCCTTGAAGCTGTTGGGCGCACAAAACTTACTAAGAAAAGGCGAGACCTCATCGTTCTGATCAGTGACGTCTTGCCGACGCCTAGCAAGGAGTTTCTCGGAGCGAACTTTGTAGAGAGAAAGCACACGCTGTTCCAACTCCTCCAAGCCGGTCATCTGAAGCAAGAGGGTAGGTCTGGTTAGGGACACAACGTAGCACAGGGCATAAAATGAAAAGGTGGGTGTTAGTAACGCACATGGGACTTACCTGCACCTCTCATTGCTATTAAAAAGCCCAAAATATTCTACTTCACATCTTTATAATTCTTGATTCACTAAAGTACTGTTCACCTGACAAATAACCCACGGATAGAACACTTGAAATTATTAAATGACGAGCAATTTCAAAAATGTTTGAATGCTTTCTCTACCTTAAAGTTCCATTTCTAGTGGGCTGAGAACGAGTATATCGTCTCGAAGTATAATGCTGCATTTTAACAGATAAAGCATGATACGAGCTGATCTAAGTTCTGTGGTTAAAATACAGCGCAAAAAATTATAACTATCTAAGAACGCCAATTCACAGAGATAAACTTTTTCACTACACTGTTATTGCCATCTTCACACATGGATCTCAGTAAGAACTTAGAATTGAAATGTTAGTTTGATACTCAACGAAATGTTCCTTACATTCAACGAAAAGCCCTAATTTACAAACGAAAATACACATGACCTACGACTCCATTCCACAACGCAATCAGAAACTGACGAAGTCTCCCGAGAAGAGAAAAATATTTTCCTTCAGTCAATACACCGCAGGATGTATATGCGTTTCTACCATAATAAATGCTTTTCACCACTTTTGTACTCATGTCTATAAATTTATTGCACACAACAAAGCACTGTGAGCAAGATGAGGCTGCCGTAGCTATACAAATTACTGCCGAGTGCACTACCTCCGCACATCTCTCCGGACGCGCCGTTACAAGAGAAAAGTGTGCATATTTTAAAGGTTCTCTTGCAAGTGAAGTGCTTTCTCCCAAATAAAAAGACGGTCAATAAATTTCACTAACTAAAACATGTGTTGTTTAGCACAAATGACGAAACTCTAAATCCCAGCTATTTACCTTTGTATAATACTGTACAATAAGCACGGGATCCAGTGCACATTATGCTTGAATATACAACGATCAGTGCATCATAACGTAGGGAAACTATTTTGGCAGCAACATTTGAAGGGACTGAGAAGCCCGAAATATTTGGTCCCCTGGCAGGTGCACTAAATGCACCTGTGTCACAGGAGATGCAAAAGCAAAGTGGGGACAAGAATTAACGCAAGACTCGCATCAAAGCATCGGTAACAAATACCCGAGACTATTTCTTAAAAACATTGAACCCACAACAGACAATGACAACTACCATTAGTGACTGTCAAGCGAGTAAATGAACACTCCTTAGGAATGCAGAGGCTCCAAAGCACACTGAAGAGAAGAAACACTATGTGTAGGCCTAAACTAAACTGCAGTAATGAGTTACAATAAAGAATATAATCATAGATGTGGTAAAATGAACCTCCATGTACCTAATCAGGTACTACGAGCGTCAAACCTGGACATTCCAAATCTGTGTCTCTCAAGTACTCCATTTTATGGATTCAGTTGGTAGAACTTTTCAACTGAATAAATTCCAAAGTTTGAAGAAAGAGAACTGAAAAACTAAGACCCTCTAATTTTTGCCATAATCACACAGTAATCCATCAGCTTCTATTGTGGCAAACGCTTAAATCTTGAGCAGCGGTTCTTAACCTGTGGGGAATGGCGGAGTTGCCAGGTGGGGAATTTCGTGCATTTGTTTCTACACACAAAAAATCAATAGTGTTTCAAAATTTAACATCACATCCCAATGTTGACTTTCTTTACATATCACAACCATTTACAGACTGTTTTAGTAACAAAAACAACCATAATGAGGCATTGTATGTCATGTTTGGGTAGAAGTGCCAACACTGCTGGGTTAGGAATGTCACAGATAAGTAAAAGGAAGATGCTACGGTGAGGAATACTTTATTTCCCACCGATGCTGTAGTGGAGAATGAAGAGATCGCTCACTAAAATGTGGTGAATAGTAGAAAAAAGGTTAAGAACCACTGATCTAGAGGAAGTACTTCTGGCAACCCCACTGTACACTAGCACATTAATTTCGGCAGACATCACGGTTGACAGACTGTTTTTTTCTCCGACCAATTTTCTCAATTTAGGGCTATTTATAAATAAAATCCGCATCGTAAGCAGGAATTAACACTCATTTTCAATCCAACTCAAGAACAAGAAAGTTCCTTAAAAACAATTCAATGGCTCCCCCGTCTCATAAAATCCGTTTGCAAAAAATAAATAACGATGACATTTCGCTCCACGTCTTAACTACTTACCTCAGCTGAAAAAAAAACATCTTCTCATTCTGACACAGTTCTGAATTTCGACACAAAACTCACAGCAAAAACGGCAATGACTTCCGAACTTTGACAAATTATTCCACCACAGGAACACGAGTCTGTGAACACACAAACTTGCCAGTGCCAGCCAAGACAGATAGTTAAATCCATTTTGCAGATCAACAATGCAAATGTAGATTTTTTAGAATTCATTTTTTACTCTTTCAGACTGGCGTAAATTTAGGATGTTAAAATCATTTTACTACTTTGCTTACTGGAGATCAAAAAAAGAATGTATTAAAATAACTGTCATTTAACCATGATTTATATTTTCTCTTCCAGTTTTGTTGGATTGCAGAAACACGTAAATTTAAAAATAAAATTCATCGCCAATATTAAAGGGATCATGTAAACTCTGAAAAGCCGTGTGAAACAGAAAGAGCCATTAATTTCAATAACAAAACTTTAGAGTACGAGTTTCAGTTCGCCATCTATACCGCAATGGAACCACTCGCTCGTCAAAGGCATCGTAAGGTCTTATTCAAAAATGAATAAATTTTCACATTCCCTTAGTTCATACCGTACCAAAATTTGTCAAAATTGAAAGCACAGTATGGAGGACACTGAAATCCAACTGAATTGTATTCTTCAACTGCTCAGCGTAGATGAATCGAGGACATTCATTTGAATGAAGCTGGTAGAATACCAAAATTCTTCCGGTACTCTCCAGCAGGCGATACTTGCTCCCTACACGGCATTTCAAGTAACACAATCTCCATCAAATTTTACCTAACTGCCTAACGTACAGAACAAAAAGCATATTCTCAACTACAGAGAGTAAATTAAAAAAGTTAATAGCATAGAAATTTTTTCTCTTTTTAATTATTCACTTGAAATGATTGCAAGATGATGAGATGTCAAAGACATGGACATGAATGCAGAAGATAAAATAGAGAGTATAATGTAGGTACACAAGCCAGATTGCCCTCATATGGTATTTGGTTAACCCACCTTTTCATTAAGACATTCTCTGAGATCAGTGACATACCCACGCAATGCTTGATATAACTGGAACGTCTGAGCGAGCTCGGCCTTCTTGTGCTCGCACTCCCGCTCTCCCTCCAGACACTCTTCGTGCTCGGCGACTAGAGCGTCCCTCTCGAGGGTGTGGCGTCGGTGCACTTCAGACAGACTGTTGCGACTGCACACACGCACATCTCATTACAATACGGTGAAAGTAACGGAATACTAAACAGAAATTTATTGAGAGTCAGTTGAGAGCGCATGGAAACAACTTCATAATACATGTGTTTTCTAGAGTCACGAGATGTCAGTGAAGCAAAGTTGCCCAAAAGTCAGTTAAAAAGACAAACAAGTTCACGTGTTTAACAGCAGAATCAGGATGACTATTGCTCAAGTCAAGAAAATCTTTACCGTCAATGTGATATTCCATGTTAATACACGGACATAATTTTGCTTCTACTTCTTTGCACAGCACACACTGTTCCTGCATAAATACTTTAACAGCAAGGATAAAAATGTGAGCTACAAAAAGGTAGCTAATACGTCTTTGACGAGAACGCAAAAAATTGAATGTCATGTCTTTGGAAGAGTGTCAGCAATAGTAAATACCCCTTAGAGTATTGAAAAAAAAACCAGTTTTATTTAAAACTAGCATTCTATCCGCTCTCACGATTCTTGTTAAAATTCCACACTGCCAGAAGAGTGCCTTGCAAAAAATAACATGAGCTAATGATAAACCTTAGTACTTCAACATTAAATCTGAATGTAATCAAAAATGGGTCAGTACTTTCAAGAGATACATGAAGAAATAAAGCCTATATTCAAGCACCATGTCCTCTAAATTTTGTCAAGCTTTGCTGTGGCGCATGTCAATTTTCACTGTCATTGACATGGCATAATCCTTTTGACATGAAATAATATGGCTCTCTTTTGTGACACTTGTTTCAAAAGATAGACAAGGTACGAGAGTAATTTTTGAGGAGTAGTAGTAGTAGTAGTAGTAGTAGTAGTAGTAGTATTATTAGCATTGATTTGCTAGCGCTTCAGTAGTTCGTACTATATCGCGCCGTAGGTCTCAATTAAAAAAAAAAATCAAGCTTCACGTCATTTCAACAAAAGCACACTACATAGTCGTTTAACGCTTGTCACGATTATCATCATGGATAACACAGTAACAGCCATCACAAAAAACAAAAAACGCTTTATTGCCACCCACACTATTGTCATCTTTTAAGAGCCCCAGTTGATCTTCGAGAAGATCATCTACTGGGCCACGCATATTCCGCAAGCACAGGACAGTCAAAACCCCGTAGGGGATTTCAGCTGCCCACCCATTTATGGCCGGGCGCCTTACCCACGCTGAAACCCCCCGAGGCATCTACGCAGCGCGAACGGCCATATTGCAGTTTAATTATCCACATCTCAGACGTAAAGAAGCACCTTGCTTAGACTGTTCTCCTTCTGGTTAAATTTCAGATATCAATTTGCACTTCTCTAGAAACATTTTAAGTGCTGTTACACTGAAAGCTGAGCGCTCATTTTCCCTGAGCATTCCGGTCATTACATCCTCA